>MJUU01010502.1:17088-99041 GCA_002080025.1 Modiolus philippinarum | reverse complement strand
AAAACTGACATGGACTTTATGAACTTGATGAAAAGTTCTGACTGTAAATTGACCTGCAAAGGGGGCAAATATTGTTAAATATAATAGAACTTCACACATATTAATGTTACAGTTGTGGTTGCCAGCAAGGTCTACATCTACCCATAAAGTCTACCTACCTTTGAATTTTGATGTCTGTTTTCATCAGTTTTTCTGTCCATTTTTTTTGTTCCACTGTGTCTGTGCATGGAGTCACTTTTTGTCAGATCATCTACATTTGCACAAACATTTCTTATGAAGCATGGATCAATTTAGCTTATCAATACGCCAAATTGTTAAAGCATGTTGCGGATTACAGTCTCGATGGTGACAACGTGACATGCAAGGAATGCGTTTGACGTCATCAACGTAAATAAAATAATCCCTGCTATGCATCTGATTAGGGAAAACGCTGCAAGTTTTGTTTGTAAAATTGAAATTTGAAGGATAAATTTGAGCAAAATATTTCGAACTGGAAGGATTTTGTCAACATTTGTGATTAACATATCCGTCCGCCGCGGATTCACATTTTTTGCAAGATATTGCAAAAGTAAACACGGCTGATGGCAGAGGTACTTTCCAGTGGAGTATTTCCGGTAGAATTACGGAGCGGAAAGGACCTCTGCTCCGGAGATTGCTCAATTGTTTTACATTATGTCATTAGAGAAACGTTTTCTACAACTAAACGACAAGACTCATTTTCAAACATTTACAAAATTTATTTAACTCGATGTGAGAAATTTCATATAAAGAACTAATGTATTCCGGTATATTCATGAAATTATTATGCTAAACTCCTCACAGGGAAGGGATCTTGGTGGAAGCTGTATACTGAGGGTACATAACTTACTTTGTCAGTTGGTAATGAGTCTGGAGCTGGCATGTCAGTTAACTGCTCGTAGTCTCTTGTGATTTCATGTTTATGTCCGTATATTTAGTTCTTTTATTAGTTTCATTTTTCACAATTGACTCAGTCCTGTTGCCGACTGAATTTTACTGTTGTTACGATTGTTTTTTAATTTATCACATTGGCTATAGGGGGAGGTTTGGTCCCAATAAAACTAGTTTAACCCCTGTCCTAAGTCAGGAAATTTATTAAGCCTTTGTGTGTCTTGTCTTTTTTCTAGTTAGTTTATTTTATGTCTATAGGAGTCTAGGATTTTTATTTCGCTGAACTTGATTACTCTTTATTCAGGGGCCGACTCCGGCCTGCCGTTAGGTGTGGGGTTTTCTCACCATTCATTGAAGATCTTATGGTGGCTTTGAGTTGTTATTACTCCACTTGAGGTCGTTGTCTCTTTGACACATTCCCCGTTTCTCTTCTTTTTTCTAAGTTTTCGTTGTAGAAACTAAATGTGTCATTGTTGTTAAATATTTACTGACATGAATTACTTACTGCGGCATCAAACCATGTTTGAGTGTGTGTACTAAAGAAATAACAGGAACTACCAAAGTGCTGCCATCCCACGTGGCACTGCGAATGAACTACACCTATTAAAATAGAAACTTCATATTAATTCCATTTTCTGATTCTATGCAAATATTGTGTACACTAAAATTTTTGACGCATCAAAATAGAACATTCCTGAACATCTTGAACAATATTGAGGTAAGGTCCTTGGCAGCCCCTCTGTGTTTCATATGAGAAAATTTATTGTGTTGATATTATTAAAAAAGATATAGTAACGACCGCTATATAAGCAGCATGAGACGACGTATTTCGTCTTTTTCGGTACTTTATGTCTTTACTGAACAATTTATACATTTTCTAAAAGACGTAGTGTAAGATATCCAAACTTTGTATTTGGTAATATGTTTTCCTATATTAAAAATCTTCGATTTCACAAAAATTTCCCAACTTAATTTTTTTGGTATATTAAAAACCTTGAGAGTTCGATTTCATCAAAAACGGTTTCGCAGCTTTGTGGTGTTATTTAGATTCATATTTAGCCATTTAGATATCCCTCTCGAAGTCATTAATTTTCATCAAGACTGATTGTTAAAATATGGCCGAAGGCGGTATAACACCGTCCATAACGATTCCTAAGATAACATTAAACATATTTGAGCATCTAAACTAAAAGTTCGCACGAAAGTTGAAGAAGATAACGTCAAAAAAGATTCTTGTTATGTACAATCTACCCGTTGGAGGTTACACATCATAACACAAATGAATATCTGACGATGCTTAGCCTGGTGACGCTCTGCCTATCGAATATTATGGATATCATGTTCACATATCCAGATTGTTCGGAATGGTAGGTTATATGTAAAACTAGCCATGTTTAAATTTAAGACTGTTTTTGTTTAAAACAAATGAGTATCTTCTTTTTCATAGCTCTGTCCTCAGCTGATTTTCATGTAAAACTAGCCATGTTTAAATTTAAGACTGTTTTTGTTTAAAACAAAGGAGTATCTTCTTTTTCATAGCTCTGTCCTCAGCTGATTTTCTTTTTTTTTTAAACAATAAAGAGATGATAACATGAAACACCCATAATGGCCAAAAACAAAAAAACAAAAAAACAAAAAAAAAACAGTCACATGCCCCAATCCACCATGTATTTGTAAGAATTTTGTCTCATGTATATTTATTTACTTCATATCCCTTTATTTATTTCATTTCCAATAATTTTCCCATTGACAATTGTAGCTTTCCATTTGCATCAGATAATGCATGTAAAAAAAAAACGGATAACAGGAAAAACCTACAATGGCTGGAAATAATAATTACATAGCACAATCTGCTAGAGAACTACACTAAGCTAGACAAAAGACAAATGTAAACAGCGATAGGAACTCGGGACAGCCGACTTGGAATCGGCACTAGCAAAAGCCAGTGATAGCGTTAAACCGGTTAATGGGTATCCAAACCTCCCAATAATCTGTCCCGTTCCCCTAAAGTTGAATAAACATACGAATAAAAACCCAATACTACTATCTCCATTACCACAATCTTGAAAGGAGAGACAATGACAATACGTAATATTGAAATATGTGTCAATGGGTGCTTGCCGCTACACTGCAAGCTAGCTCAAGGAGACTAGTCTGCTGGTAAAACACTGTCGCACTACGGACGAAAAATCAAACTCAAAACTCCCCGAAGGGTTTGTTCAAGAATCATCATATACATGTAGTTCAGTAGACATCGGCAGTGTCAGTGAGAGGCCAGTATGTTTGTAAAGTTTCAAGGTCACTAGATCTCAAAGCTAATTTAACGGATGCAAGCAGAACATCTTGTTGATATCCCTGTTACGTAAATAATGTAAGTTACGTACCGGTCTTTCTGGATCTTTAATCAATTTCTTGCATTTTTTACTAACATTTCCATAGAAACGAGGATTAGAAATACCCTTAATAATAAGCTCTTTGCGAGAAACGCCATATTTAGATATCAGATGTTCATATCTAATATAAAACTTCTTACTTATGAAATCTGTTACCCTAGTGTAAGAGTTTGACTGTGAAAGTAAGGTTACGTTCATTAAAATCGTTAAGAGTAGAACAAACGCGTGCGTATCTTTCTAGTTGAGAAAGACACACCCCATAGGATGAAACCAGGGGAATGTTACCGTCAAGAAAAGGGAAATTAGTAATAGTGAAATCAAAATCATCATTTTTATCATATATTTTAGTTTTTATCTTACCAGAGTCAATAATAACAGTAACATCCAGAAAAAGGGTTTTATCGAAATCATGATTAGCTTTATTTAATTTCAATTCTTGTGAGTAAATGATGTCGACATAATCTAAAGAAGAAATGCCACGCTTCATGCAAGTTAAAGAACCCTTGTAGCAAGCTCTTTTTGAGTGGTCCGTAGGTGATTGGCTACAAGGCTAAATTCCCCACCCTTTTCGATTTCACCCTACTTTACCAGTGGCAGTCAGAATTTCCCGTCCTATGGCCCTTTCCATACCCCAAAGTGTTTATTTATTAACAAACTTGTTCTCGTCTTGATATAGCTGAAATATTGCTGAGTAGATGTTAAACAATAATCAATCAATCAATCATTCATAATCTAAAATCCGGAGATTGTCAATAGTACGGATCTCGTCAATTTACCTGCTCTTATCATTGAAATGGGGGTAATAACAAAATTAACGAACAGAGTTAGTCTACGAGACAAAAAGACAAATCAGGTGGAAACGACCGACAAAATTGTCGACCGCAATGGTCCTGACTTGGTACAGGAATTTCAAAAGAAATTGTCGGTTAAACCGGTTTTATGGCTAGCCAAACCTCCCCTTCCATTGCAGTAGTGTCCGGTAGCAACTCAAGAGCAATTGCCATTAAGAGTTCGTAGACAGTTAAAAGAAATGATCATCCGAGAATCTTGAATCAGAGTTCGGACCGAAACTTCAAACTTTTCCGCACAGGACTGATATCTTTCAAAGAATTTTTTAGTGATCATGTGGGACGGAATTTTTGAAGCCTTGATAAATATGGCGGTCACGGAGATAACTAAGTCTAATAAGAAAGACTTTATAATTTGTGCTAGCTCTCGCGTAAGGAATCAGCTGTGAAACATACACTTTGTACAAGAACACTTACTAGATGCCGAATAAATACGATGTTCTAAGGGATTTTTGTTAAGCTTAGGAACGCAGTAAATGATAGGCAAGGTGTTATCTTTAGATTGAACTTTAAACATATCTGTACCCTTTTTTTTAGTCTCAATTGGTACGTCTGAAAGTTTTTGAAATGTCCATTTCGTATTGGTGGACATTGATATAGTATTTCTTTCACACGATAGCAATGTTGTTCGAAGCCTTGTCAACAGCTACAAACACATATTTTTACCAAGATCCTTCAATTTTGATATGATTCTATTTACAGAGAGCTTAGGTGGTGACTCAGTATACTTATCTTTATAAAATTCTATTCTATGAATGAACATTAACTTGCGACATAATATTTAAGAGATAACCATACTGTATTTTAGGATCCGAGGGGTAAATCGTAGATTTTACTGTCACAAACAGAGTTTTCCGTCGACGCGTCAGCGGTGCCGGAAAACGGTGGTTTGCGAGAGTAAAATCTTAGATTTACCCCTGAAGATCCTAAAATACAGTTTGATTATCTCTATTCTAATGCAAATCCGCAAAAAGAACTTTTAAACTCGATTTTAAGATTACAGAAAGTTTGGTATGCGTCTGCGCCATTACGTTGCTATTGGTTCCGACGATAAATTTTGACGCCATCCAATCAAAATTAGCATTACAATCATAATTGCATTAAAAGTTATATTTCACATAGTTTTTGTTATTATCGTTTTTAAATTACATCTTGGAATTCGAAAATCGTTATGAACTCATCTTACCAGCAGATAACACCACAAACAAGAAATGTAAAGTCCAGTACATTTTAAGTTATTCTATACAACTACTAGTATCTTATCTCTTGTATTACTTTCTTCTTACAATAGACATTAGTGAGATAAGAATCAGAGAATTAATACATTCTATGGTAAAATTCAGTAACAAACATGCACACATGCAAAGCTGGTTTTTGGCTTTTCAATCCAGATCCTATTTGTAATTTATTCTCTAAACTTTTATAAGTATTTCCGTTTATGGATTCATAATATTTGATTTGATCTGAACTGAAAGGACATAAAGTGTCTAAATGGCCATATACCGAAACTAAATTTACGGTAACCTCGGTATTTTGTTATTAATTACGACTGAGCCTATGCTTCTGCTGGTGGACTAATAGTCCTAGAGCGTATTCACAAACCGAGTAACCACTGCTTCGGTGCTGCTGTTCCGAAATAGAAAAAAAGAAGGGAAACGGGGAATGTGTCAAAGAGACAACAACCCAAAGGGGAGTAATAACAACTCAAAGCCACCATAAGATCTTCAATGAACGGTGAGAAAACCCCACACCCAACGGCGGGTCGGAGTCGGCCCCTGAACAAAGTGCAATCAAGTCCAGCGAAATAAACATCATCCTAGACTCCTATAGACATAAAGTAAACTAACTAGAAAAAGGACAAGACACACAAAGGCTTAATAAATTCCTGACTTAGGACAGGCGCATACCTGCTGCGGCGGGGTTAAACTAGTTTTATTGGATCCAAACCTTCCCCCTACAGCCAATGTGATAAATCAAAAAACAATCGTAACAAAACTGTTTTTATATGGAAATTTGCAACAATGAAATTTTGTTTTAAACTAAGTAGTATAACCCTCTTGTATTGCTCTGTCCTTAGCTGATTTTGGCGTACTATTTAAATATTTTTGGTTGCTTTTTCTTGAGCCGATTACACAAATTTAAGGTCTAAGGTCTTCCAAATAGTTTGATTTGATCTGCCCTGAAGAGTTATAAATTGTCGAAATGGTCATATGCAGACACTAAATTTACATTTACCTTGGTATTTTGTAATTCAAAAGGAGTAACCAATATTTCTAATGCAACATTTATATAACGAAGGTTTTGATTGGTCAAAACTGACCGTCAATTCCACCATCTACACACCTTGGACAAAATAGGTTCCCTGTTCAGTCTGTTACATATTCACGAATTAAAAAATAGAACATGAAATTGATTTGTTGCATTAGAATCGCAATAACAGTACATTTTTTGAATACCCGAGGGCGTCAATCTTGATTTGACGCCCTCGGGTATTCAAATAATGTACTGTTATTGCTTAATTATTCTGATTTTTCCATCGTGAACTGTTATAGTTACATCTATTTTCGTTGTACATTTAATATTTTTTGTGGTTGGCAGAAGGTAGATCAAGACCATATTATCATCATGTTGCGTATTTAACCTTTTTTTTTTGTTTTCATCACCATATAACGTTCAAATTCACATCCACAATAAAACGCTATTGGCATATCAAATTCAATAAAATTAAATACTATTTTTGTAGTGAAACGCCGCTAAAATATTCTTATTTTGCTAACAAAAACATTCTTGACCAAACTCTTAGGGAAGTTTTGAGCTTGAATTTTCTTCCGTAGTGCGACAGATGTTCTACCAGCAGACTAGGCTTCTTCAGCTAGCCGACAGTTTAGCGGCGAGCACCCCTTGACCCATCTTTCAAAATTACGTATCGTCTTTTTCTCTCCTTTCAAGGTTGTGGTCATGGAGTTCGTAGTCTACCTGTATTTGGTTTTATTCGTATGTTTTTATACTATAGGGAAACGGGACAGATAAAGGCTACCGCTGGATTTTGCTAGTGCCGGTACCAAGTCCGGCTGTCCCGAGTTCTTATCGTTGTCTACGTTTGTCTTTCGTCTTATACGTGTTTTTCCTGTGTAGTTTCCTGTCAGATTGTGGCATGTAATTATAATTTTCAGCCATTGTAGGTGTTTCCTGTTACCCAAATTTTACATGTACAATAAAGTTTCATTTTCAATCTGTGTTAAGATGTTTGTTAAGGAAAATACTGCCCCAAGATCGTCTTGTCTCTATTTTGTCTCTTTCTCGTTGAAGAATAATATGCATGCCCCTTCTTATATAGGGCGTTAATAATAAGGAATTAAAGAATGTGGAGTAAAAGCAAATGAGACAAAATCTCCATAAATACGTGGGAAAAACAAGCAATTAAAGAACGCTTTTATTGTTGTTCCTCATCTTGAAGTCACCATGAGGCATTCAACAAAGAGCTATGCTCATACCTCATAGTTATTTCAAGACGGCGCCTAGCACTGGCTTGAGCATAATTCATCGCTGGATGTCGAGCAACGCTACATCCATGTTTATTATGTCATGGATGCGGGCTCGTCAACAAACATAAAATCAACTGGCAAAGTATTCTTACAATTGTTGTCATCTGTTGCCCCACAAAAAGACCAATAGAAGACAAACACAACGTTTAAACAAACACAGGACACTCGTCGAGTCAAAAGAAAGAAACCTTGGCATAATAAATTTATGAGATGTGGACACAATAATCAGGTGGTCAGAATAATAATTTTGAAAACACACAGAAAACCAATTAAACAAACAAAATGCCAAAAATTCGAAATTATCAAGCTCGTTTATATGTAGAGATATTGTTTTTACTGACAGGACCAGATAAATTGTTCAAGAAAATCAGATAGCTTTTTTTCGTTTTGTATGCTTAGTTTTTGAATAACTCCTTTAACCGGGTAGACAGATTAAATAAATACAGTAAATATAAAAACGATGGTTTTACTGCCCTTTAAATTTTGGTAGCTTTATCTTATATATATTGTCTAAGCAGGCATTAGAGTATGTCAAAATAAAGAGTGACAATCCCGAACTTATGAGATATGTCATCTTTCTTAGTGCACTTTAATATGTTTACTTATCGTAATCTTGTTGTTATTTCTTTATCCTTATCTGAGTTTTGCATTTTTATTTATTTTCTATTGTTTATTTATTTATCTATGAGCAATATTTCGATTTTTAGTTTTCCAAGTGTTTTGATTTGAATTGCACTGAAACAAAATATGTGTTTAAACAAGGGCAGTAGGATACCAAAGGAATAAAGCAAAAGATTTGATAAATTAAAGTCAAGAGACAATAAAAAATAAACCAGAGGCTCCCAGGAGCCTGTATCGCTCACCTGGCTTTCAGTTGCCACAATCAAGGTAACAATGTAAGTTATACAGTTGATCTTCAGTTTCTCAAACTTTCGTAGCTGGAACACCTCCAATATCTTGAACTGTTTTTAAAGTCTGATCATGTTTTGTTATATTTTTTTGTTGGGCTTTTTTGACAAAAAACGTTCTGGCTTAGGACCACTTTCGACACCAGTTTTGAAGTCGCGATGTCATTTTGTAAATGGCAGTCAACAAACAATTTTCAACATCGGTTTTGAAGTCGCAACATCAATATCTATTTGGAAATCAAATTTCATTGAAACTGGACAATGTTAAATTTTCCCGCCTTTTTGACAGCCATTTTAAAAATGGCGGTCATCGAACAATTTTTAACATCAGTTTTGAAGTTGCGACATCAAGACCTATTTGGAAACCAATTGTCATCGAAATCGGACAATGTTGAATTTTCCCGCCTTTTTTGGCGGCCATTTTGAAAAAGGCGGTCAACGAACTTCTTTAAACACCGGTTTTGAAGTCACAACATCAATATCTATTTGGAAACCAAATTTCATTGAAATCGGACAATGTTGAATTTTCCCGCCTTTTTGGCGGCCATTTTGAAAATGGCGGTCAGGGAACAATTTTAAACACCGGTTCTGAAGTCGCAACATCAACATCTATTTGGAAACCAAATTTCATTGAGATCGGACAATGTTGAATTTTCCCGCCTTTTTTGGCGGCCATTTTGAAAATGGCGGTCAAGGAACAATGTTCAACATCAATTTTGAAATTGCCACAGCATGGCAAACATTTCATCAATTTACACTTAACCTTCATCTTCTATAATAAATGGAAATAAAACATGAAAACTACGAAAATTTAAAAAATTCGATGAAAAAAGGGCAATAACTCCTACAAGGGTTTATGGCTTTTCTTCAAAATTTCACGGTGGGTAGATCTTGATATGTTGAACATTTTTTTCAATTTACACTTGACCTCTATCTGTTACACTTTTTGAAATGAAAAATACAAAATGAAAAATTTTGAAAATTTAACGGAAAAAGGGCTATAACTCCGAGATGGGTTTTCAGATTTTCTTCAAAATTGCACATTATGTAGATCTTATCATGTTGATCACTGTCAGATTTTTATATCTGTAACGGTTTTTGAGTTATTAGCCAAAAACTGCAATTTACCCCTATGTTCTATTTTTAGCAATGGCGGCCATGTTGTTTGACCAGCGGACTAATCGAACACAATTTTGAGAAGCCATACCCTGGTGATGATTCAAGTCAAGTTTGGTTACATTTGGCCCAGCGGTTTCAGAGGAGAAGATTTTTGAAATTGTTGACGGACGGACAGACGGACGACGGACGCATAGTGATGACAAAAGCTCACCCTGGCATAGCCAGGTGAGCTAAAGAACGATAATACAAAAAGACAGAAGATTAAAAACACTACACACCCACCAAACATACGAACACCTCAAATACAGTGCTCAACACTGTAGAACTTACAATATAAACTCAAAAGAAAAGAGTAACAAATGATACACTGGAAGAGTATGAAATACAATCTCTACAGTAATGTATCAACTGTAAAAAATACACTCCACACGCTGGGGTGTAGCTTTATAGTTGCTATGAAAGGGAAAGTTCATAATTGGAAAGCCAAATCATTACATTTGTCACAGGCTAGATTTCAGACGTCTATGTTGATCAGTTTATAACAAAGGTCAAGTTATGAAGCAGAGTTTGGTGTTTCTTAAATTTCACTAGGATAATTCTTTAAATCTTGAATTATTCAGAGAAAATACATCTTCTTTATCTGAAGCTGTTTGTGTTGTATGTAATGTCTCTCTATATAAACTAATTTTACGGTAAATTCGATATTTAGTTATTTGATATCGCTCGGTCGGTGTCTCTGCTTATGGAGTGTTAATTTACGAGAGTTTTCAAGTGGCAATTAAATCAGTACTTGGGTGCTGACCCGAAAACCTACCTTATTCATATATCTTATTTGAGGCATGATATCTCCCTCGTGTAAAGCACTGGCTGTACAGTAGTCGAATTTTGCTTTAATATCCTATTGATTATTCACAATTTATTATCTTTTACACAGTATTTCGCTGTTGACCTACACATATGTTGTCGATTTTGCAGAAACTGAATTTACTGTTATTTTATTTAAAAATTTATTTGGTATATTTAAATGAATCACCTTTGATCTGGACTCTTCTACGTATTTGAGGGCATAGCAAAATGTGTATCTTATGGAATTATATCAGATTTTACTTCAAATTGTCAAAATACAACAAAAATTAAACAATATTTCAATGTATTCACGTTTAAATAATGATCGGGTCTTGTATGAATTTTGAAACTTTATCCGCTTTTCAAAAGTATGTGAAGAATACAGCAAACAAACAAATATTAACAGTACTTTCTTTATTTTGACTTCTTTATTTTTTCCCAATGATAGCCTCTGTTCCTGTGGCACTAAAACAAGAAAATCATTTAATAAAGACATTGAGAAATGTGTAGAAAAATAATAGAATATACAATCTCAAATATGTCAGTAAACTGAAATTTTATGGAACATTTATCTACTACGAATAAAAAAAAGCAGCATTACAAAACAATGTAATACAACAGTTCTTCATTTGCAAAAGCAAGTGCCATGTTTGCTTATATTGTGCTTTCTGAATATATGACCGATTCCAACATATGCCAATAGACACGATTTCATTTCTCAAATATAATTTTGTAGCGCATTATTTGATAATTCGACTTCGTTGACATGTAAACAGTCTTGTAAGTTTATTGAAATGGATATAAGTATATCTACAACGTATATCATGTACAATTAATAATAGCAACTGTAGTACGTTGAACATATTACATAAAAAAAGACAGCAGGAAACATCTCCAATGCCCTTTTTCTTCCGAAACGAACATGTATGTTTATAATTGAGATATAAGTATGCATGTTTGAGAAGTCATTTCTGAATGTTTTTTTTGTATTTTTCATAGACTTTTTCATGCATTAAGTAATTCGATTTTCATGGGTACAGTCCTGAGAATACTTTCCATTCCTGTTTGTGCTAAGAACAATATAAATGAGTCAAAAAAAATAAACACTAAAAGTTTTAAAAAGTTGAAAGGTGAAAAAACAATAATGCCATTATTATCAAATTCTGCATTATTGTTTAAAAATATTAAATTTTGAAGCTAATATTTACATCCTCTCGCATATATAGTATTCTTGCGAATTGCAAGATCCATCATCCCACATATAATTGGCAGAGGTGATATGAAGACAATCTTGGTCCCCGTCGTTATTTGGTTCGCCTGGTGACCAGTCCGTGACATCTACCGGAGTTTCCGATGTCCATTCCCACTGTCCTTCAATAACTTCATCTCTTGCTCCTAACCAGTAACCTGTCAAAAATTCGGTACTAGACCCTCTTCATTTGTACAAAGGGGTATTTTAACTTTTTATACGTAAGTTAATGTTCTGTAGCAATTTTGGCTCATCAAAAACTATATCTTGACTTTGATGTGTTTTAATATTCAAACTAAGAAAACGAACATATTGTAACATTGGACCCTGTGGAAACACTTTCAAAGATTCTCTCCTTTGAAACAATTCAAACCAAATTTGGCCAGAATTGTTATTGTAACTGGGGGATTCTCTTCAAAAAGATTGTTTTTCGGTTTTTTACCTTATTCATAATGTTTGCCAAAAGGGAAAATAATTTACATTGCAATGATTACATAATAAAAAACTACAAACTAGATTAGTTTTGTGAGTGATCACTCATCCAAAAGCTTCATATTCAGGATTGCTCGATGATACGATATTTGTCATATCCAGATAACGTATACTCATTCGTTGACTTTTTGGAAGAGATTGGTTTTCGCCATACATTGAGAAGTCAACTCTTTGTTTGGTTTCTCTTGGTCGTCTGATATGATAATGTGCAGAGATTCCATGCATCACAACATCACAACGCTTAAATGTTAAATATAATTATCTTTTTTTTTCTCCGCAACTATATTTTCTTCGCCAGTTGTAAGAGAAGCATTATAAACTATTTTTCCTTTGCCAAAACACCGGTTAAATTACATGTAGACAACCATTTTCCCCTTTAGAGTATTTTAAAACATAAACAAAAGACAAGAATTGTATATAAGAAACTTGAAACTTCAACTTATCATTGATAAGCTAGGAAGTGCATGCTTTTTTTTTTAATCATACTGCCACTTTTTTCTAATTTTAAATCGTACTACCGCAAAAGAAACATACCTTAGTATTTTGTAAACAAACATAGACATCTGTCAAGGTACAATTCTTGACAGCATAACAAACGGACGACGATCTCAAATTTATGTGACAGTGGAAAAGGTGGCTAAAATATCTTTTGGATAATTATATAATATTTTGACATTTTAATTCTGTTTTCTAGTTTTAACTCTATCTCTTTTCTTTTCATTGCATATATAAAGGACTGACACTTTACACTTAAGCCGGTAATTGATTTCCATAAATAATCTGTTTGTTAATGTCTTTTTCTCAATTATCCGAAATTGATTTTATTTATATAATTGGTTAATTTAATTCTTACATGTTTCCGCAAGCCATATTATATATTATTACGCAATATTCGCAAGAATGTTTCATTGAGGCAGTTCGATCAACAACTATTGTTTTGGTCCATACGAGGGAAATCCGGATCAGAATTAGGAGTGACCAATGAAATCCATCGACAGATCAGTCTCTGACGTCACACTTTAACTATAGTTCGACAAGAGTCGAGTGGACTATTACTCTTGTTTGACAAGACATGCGCAGTTAACCATAGCATTGCGTAATCTTCCGGTACAATAGTGAGTTCGATCTTGCTATTGTTGAACAATAGTTACTATTGTTGTGGATCGAACTGCCTCACAGACAGTTGGATTCCAACATTGAAACTGTACGGACGTCGTACGATAACCTTAATTACGGAAAGCCGTATTTCCAAATAGTTATATAATTTTTATACATGTATGATTTATGCGGATTGTTCCATGTGTATTGTTAATACTATTATTTTGTAGGATATTTCCTTATCATATAGATAATAGTGTTGCACACAGCTCTATATAATATGAATGATAATGTGTTGGTAAGGTGAGCTGCAAAGGTAGAATATATGATTCCGAATGCCAACAGTGATGAAAATCATCTTTTTAAACCTGTTAACATCGGAAAATCCAGCAAGGTCTTCGGCTGGATTTGAACCCCTGCTTGTTGTTATCTATGGCAACACCGCCTGCACTATGTCCAGCGCCCTAGACCACTCGGCCACCTAGGCTATATAAAAAGATAGCTTTCGGTAACCGGGTCATTCCTCCTCGTAGGAAATCTAGAGTTGTAACATAGTACACGATGAACATTTGGTGGGTAGGAAATAGATTACCGAAAGCTATATTTTTATATAGCCTAGGTGGCCGAGTGGTCTAGGGCGCTGGACATAGTGCAGGCGGTGTTGCCATAGATAACAACAAGCAGGGGTTCAAATCCAGCCGAAGACCTTGCTGGATTTTCCGATGTTAACAGGTTTAAAAAGATGATTTTCATCACTGTTGGCATTCGGAATCATATATTCTACCTTTGCAGCTCACCTTACCAACACATTATCATTTCCTTATTATAATTTGGAACTTTATTCTGCGTTTTATTTGTTGAACAAAGTGAGCTAGTTTCCCCAAACTGTACTTATAACAGAGCGGTCAAACCACTGTTATATTTACCTCCTTGAGAGACGAGACTTTTTGATTTCGTAATACGATAAAAAGAGATTATATCCATATTTATATCTCTATTAATCAGGATTATTGTTTAGAAAATAGAACATACTAGTACAACATTTTTAGAAGTTTCTGCGATTTGGAATAAAACCTGAGGGAAACATACTAATTATTTTTTAATATAACTTGATATGAGACACGGATTGGATTTTGATTCTTACATTGTCACACTGAAGGCGAGAGACTTGATAGGTAGAGATATATTTTTTTCCCGAATATTTATTCGTTATCTAAAGCATGATTAATGCATTGCAAAAAATATATAGGACCTGTTCAGTTGCAGTTGGGATATAAGGCAATATACTGACAGAGTTATAAAATGAATCTAGATCTTTTTATAATAACACTACCCCCCCCCTCCCCTTAGCAGATATGTTATATCTTGTTTGGTCGTTTTGATCATATCACGATCTTGACAGGCTTAACACAATTTTGTTAAGACTGTGTAAGATATTCAGACGTATATCAAGATAAATGCTCTCAAAGACGATCAAGACCTGTTCAGTTTATCAAGATCAAACAAGAGATAACTGCGTTCCAGGGCGATCAAGATCTGTGAAGTTTGCCAAGATCAAACAAGATTAAATCGAGATCTTGTTTGATCTTAACAAACTTAATTCGTCTTGATCGTTTCTGAACTCAACAAACAAGTGGATCTTATTTGACCCTATGCTATTTTAACACGTCTTGATCGTCCTTCAAATCAACTATCTTGAAAACCAGCTTAAAATCTTACATTGTCTTAACGAAAGTATTTTAAGCATGTCAAGATCGTGATCAGACTAAAATTGCCAAACAAGATCCTAACATAGCTGCTAGTGGGCCCTCAATATGACACCGCTTATATATCCCGAGAGTAATAAATAAACAGTCATGAAATTCTTCGTTTTAAGCTAGAAATGGGAAATAAGGAAAAGTTATTTAAATGGAGGTACTAGAACTGTGGATGTTATAAAATAAATGAAAATGTGAAGAAGTATTAAATATCTGTAAAAGACTCATGCGAAGTTTTCAATAAAATCTTTGCGAAATTAGTAGAAAAAGCTTACAGTGTTAAAATGATTAACATGATTAGAACTACTTACCCTACAAGTTTTAGAAAAAAATCGGATTATCGGTCTTTGAACTGTTTCCCTTTTTCTTTGATTTTTTTAATTTTTCATCTTTCATTATATTAATATTGAACATTAGAAAGGAGAGTCTTAATTATAAAAAGGTTTGGGTACCCATAAACCGGTTTAACCCTACCGCTGGCTTTTGCTAGTGCCGGTACCAAGTCCCGCTGTCCCGAGTTCCTATCGTTGTTTACGTTTGTCTTTTGTCTTATACGTGTTTTTCTTGTGTAGTTCCCTTGCAAATTGTTGCATGTAATTATAATTTTCAGCCATTGTAGGTGTTTCCTGTTATCCAATTTTTAACATTTAGCATTGAAAGATCTGATAACCAACCCAATAGTCAGTATTTCGGTGCTGACCAGACAACCGATTTTATTGAAACTTGTAATATCTTAATTTTACAGGATTTTATTTAGAACTAAGGAGTATCTCCCTCATGCATAACTCTAACCTTAGCTGAATTTCGGATTTTCTATTAAGATCCTTTTGGTTATTTGTTCTCTATCAGCTTTTACAAGTTTTTCTGTTAATTAACTTCGAAATGTTTTGGTTTGATCTGCACTGTCGAGACATAAGTTGTCGAAATGCTCATATGAAGAAAATAAATTAATAGTAACTTCGGTATTTTGTTATTGATACAGGAGTTAAAGACATTTTGCGTGATTTTTTTTTATATGTTTAAATCCGTTGGAGATAATTTATGCATTATAATTATACATAATTTTTCTGTTATAAAGGACTACAATTGCTCTATACATGTGACAGGTTCGCATGTCATCCAGGATGGCCCCATCAAGGGGTCATTATTAAGCATTGGACATTATGAGTAAATTTTTTTATTCTTATTCTTGAAAACTTTTTTATCATCAAGTTGAAATTACATCATTGATTATTTTGTGCGCTATGGAGTAGTCAAGATCGTTAACATTACACCGCGATTTTATTAACATTATTGAAATGGTTTATAACATTAATTATACGTAAGGTTTTGTTCCTCTTCATTCGGATTTTAGTCTTCAGAAAAAAGCCGAAAGTGCAGGGAAGAAATCAGCAAATATTTATGTGAATACCTCCACCCACCCCCCTTTATGATTAATTACCATACATACCACGCCGATAAGTTTTTGCTTGATTCTTTAGATAATCTCTTTCTGCGGTTGTCTCAACCTCTGCCAGTCTTGCTTTTGGGTGTTGTTCACATGAAACCTGTAATACGTATTAATTGTGTAGGTCCAATTTTTGCCAAATCGAAGCGAAAAGGTTAAGGTAGACTTGATTTTTGCGATTCTATAAATTTTCTCTGCAAGATATCAAAATTAATATATATAACAATGGTCTTGGCAAAATTTATGACAAGTCGACATAATTCAGCACAAACAGATTATGTGCTACTTTGAGAGCGACAACTGTGTCAAATGAACCAACTCATTTCTATTGCTTTTTTGGTGTATTATATAACGAAGTTTAATCAAACATTCGAATGCTGATTGAATTTGCCGTTAGTTGATTTTACGTTTTGTAAATTTCCTATAGTTGTATTAATTGTCTATCAAACGTTATGTATTGATAAAACTTTTGTGAAGCTTTAGTAATTTTTTTTCAAACCAGTTGAATGAATCAACTGACTTAAGGGGGAAACTATCCTTCAACTAACTCATTCACGGGCACCCATCTCACAACTCATAACATTATGTTATGAAAGAAAAATCGTGATGATAATATCCTGTTATGAGCGATGTTATCGAGGTCACCTCTTCGAAATGCTAGAACCAACATTTATCATCATATTACCCGTAAAGTACTTTTGTTTTTAATAATCGGAGAATGTAGTTCGATCGCTATTAAGTCAAGGATGATACACATACAAAAAGTAAGTCAAGGATGATACACATACAAAAATCTTTTTAACGGTAACGTATTAATTGCTGAATTACTGTTTTTGTGGGGTTGAACTTGTCAAATTTTTGACAAACCGTCCGAAATTTGTCTTTTTCTCAAAATCAGCAATATCTTATACATATATTGTTAAACGTCCAAATATAATATTTAGACCTTTGCCTTGATATGTTTCTTTGACACTAAAAAAGATGATATTTTATATGAATTTATAGTTTTTTTGAATCGTTATGAGTGATGTTACCAGGTTATGAGTTGTGGGATGTTTTATGAGTGATGTGACTAAAGGACAAAGTAAAATCGCAACCTCAGAAAGTGTCTCTCAAGTGATGAATACTACTATAAACGTGCTACACCAGAAGTTATTACTACTGACCATGCATAATTCCAACAAATCACAGTATTTTTGCATTTCCTAATATAAAGGTAGTCTAGTGTGAAACTATGAGCAAAATTAAATAAAGAAATTAGTAAGGAAGCCCCCCCCCCCCGCTTTTTTTCGGGCAAATTTCAAGGTGTTTTACAAAATACCACTCTCTCTGCTGAATCAAAAATTAAACCTGGACAAATCAGAGATACGCAACTTTTATTAGCAATTCGGAAGACGTTATATATTTTTGTTAATCTGGAAAGTACTAAATTTAGAAATTTTTAAATGGCATCACCCCAGAACCAGTGGAACCTCTGAAACCAAAATCTAATTTTGTGTGAGTTTCGAGAAAAAATAACTTACTGTCTGCCTATCGTTTAGACGTTTTTGGTCGGAAACCTCAAAATTTGCAAAAGTTTTCAAAGTTACAAGGGGCATAACACTAAAACCACTTCAAGCTCTCAAACAGAAATTGAACTTGGTCTGAGTTTGTTTGCATTATCACTTAAAAGTCATGGGTCAGAAACCCCAAAATGTAAAAATTTGAAGGAGCATACTACAAGAATCACTTGGCTCTTATAAATGAAATCAAACTTAACTTGCTTATTAAGTTCAAAGACAGTATGCTATTTCGTTCACATATTATCAAACTTGGGTGAGTTTTTTTAGTTAACAACTTACATACCAAGTTTGAAGTATCTTCAAAATAAAGCAAGCGGAATTTTCCCAAAGGGGCAAAAGAACTTGTTCAAGCAGTTTCAGAGGAGCAGAATACATTTCCTATAGTATGATCATATATATCCCGCTGTCGGCCATTTTGGATGGAGTACAAACAAAAAAAATCACAAGCTTTTAAGGGAAACACCAAAAGTCTTTTGCGACCAAATTGGTTCCGATTGGCTAAGTTGTTTCAGAGAATTTCTTTGAATGCATTTTCTATAAAATGAGTTGCTCAATCATGTTCCTCGCTGGCGACAATCTTGACCTCTTCAGAATTATTGTGATATTTCCAACATGCTCAATAGTTTCAGAGAAGAAGATCTTTGTATGGATTTCCCATAAGGTCCTATAATAAACTGAGTTATCAGCTGGCAGCCATCTCGGATAAGAACGAACATAAAAATCTCATACTTTGAAGGAGACCACCAAGGGCTATTGTAACAAAGCTTGATTCCGATTGGTTCAGTTATTTCGGAGATCTTTGAATGCATTTCCAAAAGAGTTATATACTAAAATATGTTTTTCTGCTGGCGGCCATCTTAGATGAGGCATGAAAATTAAAATAAAAAAAAAAAAAAAAACTTTGAAGGGGATAAATTGGCTCAGCGGTTTCAGAGGTGAAGATTTTTGAATAAAAAGGTTACGACGGACAGACGGACACCAGTCACGGGAAAAGGTCATTCTGGCTAAATATTTTATATCCAATATGATATGATTTTCTGATGTCCCAGTTATCTATGTAAACACTGTAGTTATGATATGCAAAAGGTACAGTCAGAAAACACTAAATTTAGACATGGGATTTTTTTTGTATTTGTATAATTATATTGAAACCATTATCACAAATTTACAAAATTTTTTAGAGGAGAGACACCTTCAGGGTATACAGTCTATTAGCTCGGACTTTGAGAATGAGCTTACTGTGTACCTGAAGTTGTTTCTTCTTTTGTATGCAGATGATACAGTTCTTATGTCAGAGAGCAGTGATGACGTACAAAATATGCTTAATGATTTTGCTAATTACTGTAATCGATGGCAACTGAAAATAAATATCAACAAAACAAAAGTTCTAATTTTTTCAAAAGGAAGTATTCCTAAAAAACTTAAATTTTTTATACACAACAAAGAATTGGAGATTGTAAAAAATTACAAATATCTTGGTGTTTTCTTTGCCAGAAGTGGTTCATTTTTAGCCACCAGATCATACTTATGTGATCAAGCAACAAAGGCAATGTATGGTATCTTACAAAAATATAGAAAAAATAAGTTGACTGTAGAATGTAAAATGGATTTATTTGATAAAATAGTTTTACCAATTTTATTATATGACTCTGAAGTTTGGGGCTTTGAAAACTTTGATTTTATTGAGCGTGTTCATTTAAGATATTGTAAGTTTGTCCTCCATTTGAAACAGACAACCCCTAGTTGCATAGTTTATGCAGAATTGGGAAGACATCCAGTTATTTTAAATGCCAAAGTTCGTATGGTTAATTTTTGGGGTAGATTGCTGAACGATAAAGATAGTAAGATCTCTAGCATTTTATATAAACTTTTATATGTAAATCATATTAACTATGGCTTTGAAACGAAATGGTTATCTTATATCAAAAACATTTTCGATAATTGTGGTATGTCCAACATTTGGCAAAATCAGTACTATGATAAATGGACTTCTAATAGTATCGAACAAAAGCTTCATGATCAATTCATGCAAGACTGCTTAGCAGAAATCAATTTTATATCTAAAGGACTATGCTACAGAATTTTTAAGACAGATGTACATTTTGAACAATATTTTAAAAAACTAAATGAAAATAATATTTATACGCTTTGTAAATTTAGGTGTGGCAGTCACCGTTTACCGGTTGAAACAGGGAGATGGCATAATCTTTCTAGAAACGAAAGATCGTGTCATCTCTGCGATTCAACCGATATCGGTGACGAATACCACTATATCATGTCTTGCAGTGCATTGCAGCAAGAAAGGAAAAGGCTATTACCGGAATTTTGTAATGTAAGACCAAATACTTATAAATTTAGTCAATTGTTTAACTCTACTGATACTGTTGTTCTTGAGAAACTATGTCGCTTTATTAAAATTGTTAACATGAAAGTCAGTCCTCCGGGTTAAATTGTCATTATAGTTTTCACACATGTCTGTTATAATTTTGTTGTAATTGTACTATGTATATATTTTCTCTATAACTCTGTATGTAGTTTATGAGAATAAAGTTCATTCATTCATTCATTCATTCAAAATAATATTCGTCGCTTGGAAGATATATTCTGGAGTGGCGATTTCACGTTATCCTTTAGTCACATCACTCATAAAACATCCCACAACTCATAACCTGATATTATCACTCATAACGATTCACAAAATCTATAATCTCGTATAAAATGTTATCTTTTTTAAGTGTCAAAGGAACATTTCAAGGCAAAAGTGTAAATATTACAAACGGACGTATAACAATATATGTATAAAATATTGCTGATTTTGGAAAAAAGACCAATTTCGGACGGTTTGTCAAAAATTTGACAGGTTCAGCCCCACAATAACAGTAATTCAGCAAATTATACGTTACCGTTCAATAAGATTTTTGTATGTATTTCATTCTTGACTTAATAGCGATCGAACTACATTCTCCGATTTTTAAAAACAAAAATACTTTACGGGTAATAGGATGGTAAATGTTGGTACTTGCATTTCGAAGCGGTGACCTCGATAACATCACTCATAACAGGATATTATCATCACGAATTTTCTTTCATAACAAAATTTTATGAGTTGTGAGATTGGTGCCCGTGTCATTGTTAATTGAAGATTAACCTTTGAACTGCTAAATGCTGTAGTTACAGTACATGTCATTGACTTGTGTGACAAAACAGAATAAAGTATTAATCCTTCTCCTCGCACAAAAAGATAAATAAACCAATAAAAAACAACTTTCAGCTGTTACCTTTTAAACCAAAAACCACAAAATTGATCAAGTCGCTAAACCGAGAGTAAATGGGGAAGAGTTTATGTACAGTACAACATGAAAAAAAATTACGTCGTATTAGATACTGTGGACGTACTTTTATTCGTGGACACTAATTTTCGTGGTTTTCATAAATATCACTATTTCGTGGGTACTTCAATTCGTGGTTTCGAGTTTTCTGTATTGAAACACTGGGGAAAGGTGTATTTCGTTTGAAATTTAATTTCGTGGTTGATGCAAACCACAAAATTCACGAAAATTGGAACCCCACGAACAATTGTACTTTCACAGTAATAGAATATTCTATCATCAAATGGTTTTTGCTTCATGTCAACAGTTAAGTATTTGTAATATTACTTAAATAATTATTCACATAAAATTAACGAGCTACAGTACATTCATCAATTTCCCCAAAATTCACTGGTATTCAAATGGTATTATAAAAATTATGTTTGACTTACTGCAGCATCAAACCAGGTTTCGGTATGTGTACTGAAGAAATAACAGGAACTGCCAAAGTGCAGCCATCCCACGTGACACTGCGAATCAACTACACCTACTAATTTACATAAAAGTTATTGCTAAAGTTTATCAATGCATGTTTAAAGGTAGAAATATGCTTTGAGTTGTTATTACTCCCCTTTGGGTCGTTGTCTCTTTCCCTTCTATTTCCTATTTGATTTAGTGTGCATTTGTACCGGTTTTTCACGACGTATGGTGACTCTCCCGGTGCTCCCCTGTCCTCATTGACTTGAACTAACAATGAAGCTCGCACATAGGTGGTTTCATTGTCATTTGAATGATGCAGGACTGGTGTAGATTTCTTAAATTTTGACCATGTTTACAGATTTAATTAAACTGGTCCAAAAACAAACATTTGAAATATTAATACACTCTGCAGGAAAAAAGTAGTATCTTTATTCATTGCTATGCATCTTAAAGGATTAGATTTGTGAAAATCAACAGGTTCTAACACAAGTATTACTAAAGATCCAAAAGTGTTAAACAATTCAGTCTTCTCTAAGTTCATCGCAAGGATGAACGACTAATGAGTTTTTGCATCAGATCCCATTTAAAATCCGCATATCTTCGCGAATGTAAACGAAAATTTTGTTTTTTTTTCGAATTGAGCGTAGAATTTCTTACTCGGGTTAAAGATATCGTATCTTGAATTTAATGGAATGTAACTAACTATTTCTTTCCTTAAATACGAACAGAAACTTGGAGACACCTATACTGCATGAGAAGAGTGAAGTCATGGTATCAAGTGTTCTATAACAATAATCGATACTTCTGTTTGGCCATTTACCAGTGGGAAATGAGGTTACGTGTATCGATCTGCAAATGATCATCATCACTGTAAACAACCATTTACGGAAGAAGTAGATACATTCTCGAAAGTATGAAAATGTCCAGATCTTCAATTTTGATCTATTGTAAGACTCCTAGTTCTCGTAATCAAACTGGCTGAAAACAGAACTTGCCATTTGTTGCAGAATATTCATTTATGATGTGAAATCATTCAGAGAGTATAATCACCCTGAAAATTGTGACGATGGGCAAACCACAATGCCGGATATGACATTCAATCTTTCAGGACAGTTTCACAAAACCCTGTTCTCAATGGAATGTACATGTATATCACCAGAAATATGAATTTCAAGAAGAATTAATTTTTATAGATATATATATACTATTAGTAATTTGTTTTGCGAGTATGGAATTCTCAGCTTGTATTGCTTCGAGTGCGAAGCACGAGATGCAATACGAGCTGAGAAATCCATCCGAGCAAAACAAATTACTAATAGTATTTTTATCGCTAATTTTGTTATTAATATATACCAGATATATGTTTCTTTTTCGATTGAAATATTTTTTTTAGGTTAAACATGTAATTTTTAGTTAAATGTAACGCTTTTTTAATAGGATTATTTTTTTCACGAAACGTCACGCGACGTCACATTAATACGCTGTTTCTAACGTTCCATAGAGATTGACGATAATATGTTCATATCAGCGCAGTGCAGTGATAATAGAATTATCGTCGCTCCGGAACAATTGAAAATCAAGCAAATTAGCGATAAATGCAATTACAATTCTCTTAAAAAAAAGTTATTTTTATACTGACTTGACACCCCACCATACCACGCGAGTCCGTTGGGGCGTGCCTGATATTTTTCTGTAATAAAGCCTATCGGTGATTTTCGCTTTTTTAATTTTTATTCTTCATGTGTAAAATGAACTGAAGAAAATGTTTCGGGCATTTTTCGTGCTCTTTAGGTAATATAGACTGGATAAAACAACGGCGGTGGAATACCGAAGGAACAAAGGAGTGAAATTTACAAAAATCGAAATCCAAAGGCATGGCCAAAACGACAACTCAGAAAACAATTACGTTAGACGCAAAACAACGACTTTAGACAGGAACAAAGCACAGAAATAGAAATCACAACATTCAAAACAAAGCACTCACAGTGTGAACTCCAGTGAAACTGAGAGTGACATCAGGTGCTCCGGAAGGGTAAGCATGTCCTGCTCTGTTACCAGCACCCGTCACACTGTGAGTGGGTCGAGCCAGTAAAATTTATTTTGTGTGTGTGTGTGTTCAATTGTGTAATATTTTGTCCTTGTTCACATAATCAAATGTGTCAGGGGATAAAATGTCTTTTTCACAAGTACGGTTTTTGGAGGATGAACTTGAAAAAATGTGTCCATCAAATGCGTAAGGTATATTAAGTCAACGATGAAAGGAATAGCAAAATACCGAAGTAACTGTTAATTCATTTTCTGCATATGCGCATTTCGACAACTTATGTCTCATCAGTGCAGATCAAACCAAAACATTTGGAAATCCATCAACCGAAAAACCTATAAAAGCTGATAGATAACAAAAAACCAAAAGGACCTAAATAGAAAAAGCCAAAATACAGCTAAGGACAGAGCTATGCATGAGGGAGATGCTCCTTAGATTTAAAAAAAATTTTGTAAAATTTAGATATTGCAAGTTTCAATAAAGTCGGTTTTCGGATCAGCACCGAAGTACTGACTACTGGGTTGGTGAATACCCTCGGTGACTAAAAGTCCACCAGCTGAGGCATCGGCCCAGTGGAAATCAATAGCAAAATACCGAAGTTACTGTTAATTCATTTTCTTCATATGCGCATTTCGACAACTTATGTCTCATCAGGAAATGGAGTAAATGCACACTAGACAATGTCTTAACAAAAAATGTGTTTAAACAAGCAATGGAACAACGCTGTATTTTCGTTCTTCAGTCACCATAAGTTCTTCAACAATGAGCTATTCATTATCCATGAATGTGGGGTTTCCATCAAGCAAAATGTGAACTGGTAAATGTGTTCTTACAACCGCTCTAAATCGTTTCCAGACAAAAGAATCATAGAAGACAATCACAACAAATAAAAAAAAACATAGGCACTTAGCTGTCGATTGCAAGAAAACTTGGCATCAGAAAAAAGTTATAAGAGGGCATTATAATCAGAATGGCATAAGAAGATACAAAAAGAATAATATTTGGAGATACAAAAAATAAATGCCAAAATTAGAAAATATGATAGTGTATCCAAATGAGCTATTTTAGTAAGAAGCAGTACACTATCACTGTCACGATGTTTGTGTGTCAGATATGTTAAATATCTATTTTTTTTTGTGTGTTTTGTTTCTTGTATTTTTTGTTTTTTGTTTTTGTATTTTACTCAAGAAACAATTGGTTGTAATCCCTAGATTCGCTTCTGTATAGTAAAAGTGTCTGGAAACCTTTACTGTTTGAACAACTTAACGTTGTCGAAATTCGAGTATTCCTTAAATTGTAAATGTCAGGTGTTTTGTGACGTTAAGTCATGGTTACGAGTGTTGTATCTCAAAAATCAACACGTCTGGTTGGTCATTCACCGATGTGAGATTAGGTGGCGTGCATGATTTCACAAAAATTTTCACATTGGTCATCTGCCACCATAAACCACAATTTATGGAAGACGAATGTTTTTCGTCTTGTATTTTTGTTAGTTTACAGCTGTATATACAACGAATCGCGTCATTTGAACGATCTGCAAGTTGAGTAAATAAAGGACATTCTAGGAATTGTCATGGCTCTTGCAAGATCATGCCCAAGAACGGTCATTGGCTAGAATATATCTGTGTGGTCATTGTTTCAGTGTCGAATAGGTCATAGCTATGACCATATTAAGGGTAAGAATTCTATGACAATGACTGGTCAAAGCGGTCGGGATTTTTCGACCATTACAAGTCCAAACAGTAACAAGTCTAGCGCAGATATGATCTAAGTAAAAAACTAAGAGCATTTCCAGCTTGAAAGCTGTTCTAAGTAAACTTTTATGACCGCTCAAAGTTACATACATAAGAGGTTATGTCTGCAACCCACTGTAATCGTATCAGAAGATGCTTATCCTGCGACGAACCAAGTCACACTCCTCAAACAGTTCACGTGAATACTTTATTTTTAAAACTAGTGTATGTCAAAGGATTTAGGCGACTTTAATGTCTTTATACTACGCTTCCTATTTAATTTGCCTCTTGAATTTCATCTAACATTTTTAACTCCGAAGCTGAAAGTCCGAGAGACTTTGTACCTTTACCACTGAACTACTGAAGGACAGCTTTTCCAGAAATGCTAAAGATCAGAAGCTGTCTGACCCTTGACTTTGACATTAGATTATCACTCAAACCATAACAGAAAGCTAATCAAATGAACGGAGAAAATATGCATCTCTGTCAAGGTTTCCATTGTTCAAAATTATTGGACATGGAAAGACCTATCATTTGACGTTTTAGCCATATATTATTTATTTTATGATATAATGGTGTGTTTTGTTGCTGTTTGCAATAAAAAATAGAATTATCATTTTTTAATTCAGCCTTTGAATAATAAGCACATTATTTGAAGTGTTTGGGAGAAATGAACAAATTAATATTGCCAACGTCCTGTTCCTCCAACCATGTCTTTTAATACATTTTTGCCTCATGACGAAAAGTCGTGTGGGAATATTTGGTTTACCCATGTCCGTTCGTACGAAAAAAAAAACGTGCTTAGCGTGGGCATCACATCTGTCTTACAAACACACGTACTATGTTTTCTCGTGTATTTTTACACCATATCACTTTATTTGTTCGTCTCATTACACATATTTCGTTTGATGTATTTCCAAAAGTTTTGATTTGATCTGCACTGAAGAGACTTAAGTTGGCTAAATGCGCATATGCAGAAATTAAATTCACGGTTACTTCACTTTTTTGTTATTTAAAATATGATAGTTTTCAAAAGTATCAGATTATGAACCTCAACTTTTTGCGTAATAATAAGAAAAGTATGTGACTGTGTTATATTTTTCGCATTTGTGATGTCGTTTTAAAATGCATCTTCGAATTCGAAATCAACATTACAGGCATTTTTTTAGGTACTTCTTTATATTGTTCATCTTACCAGCAGATAACACCACAAACAAGAAATTTATAGTCCAGTACATCATAAATTTCAACATAAAAATATCTTATCTCTTGTTTAAATTTCTTCTAACAACAGAATAGATGAGATAAGAAAAGTAATTCATTGAATGGCAAAACGGTAAGGAAGCGCATAAAGGACATATGACTTTCATATTGAAAAAGTCGAAATTTCGAATTTTGGAAAGTCAAAATTTTGACAATAAAGTCGAAAATTTGAACATTGAAAAGCTGAAATTTCGAATAGAAGAGTCAATATTTTTTTAGTTTTACGTCAAAATTTAAACTTTATTTTGAAAATTATACTCTGCCGGTGCACCTGGTCTCGCCAATGATTTTTATTGGCTCTATGTTGTTCATTTTTGTATATGTGTGTGTCTTCATTTTTAGCTCACTTGGCCTAAAAGGCCATGTGAGCTTTTGCAATCACTTTGCGTCCGTCGTCCGTCCGTCGTCCGTCAACAATTTCAAAAATCTTCTCCTCTGAAACTGCTGAGCCAATTGTAACCAAACTTGGCCTGAAGCATCACAAGGGTTTGCAGTTTAAAAATTGTGTTCGATTAGTCCGAAGACCAAACAACATGGCTGCTGTTACTAAAAATAGAACATAGGGGTAAATTGCTGTTTTTTCATTTTAGATATAAAAAATCTGAAGGGGCAAAAGTGATCAGCATAGCAAGATCTACCTGCCCTGCAATTTCGAAGAAAATCCGAAAACCCGTCTTGGAGTTATTGCCGTTTTTCTGTAAAAGAGATACAAGTCAACTTTAAATTGCAAAAATGTTCAGCATGTAAAGATCTACCCACCCTGAAATTTTGAAGATAATCCAAAAACCCTTGTTGGAGTTATTGCCCTTTTTTCACGGAATTTTCAAGATTTTCATATTTTGCATCTTTTATTTCAAAACTATAGAAGATGAAGGTTAAGTGTCAATTGATAAATGTTTACAATGCTGTGGCGACTTCAGAACTGATGTTGAAAGTTATTGGTTGACCGCAATTTTCAAAATGGCTGCCAAAAAAGGCGGGAAAATTCAACATTATCAGATTTCAATGAAATTTGGTTTCCAAATAGATATTGATGTTGCGACTTCAAAACCGGTGTTGAAAATTTTTCGTTGACCACCATTTTCAAAATGGCCGCCCAAAAGGCGGGAAAATTCAACATTGTCCGATTTCAATGAAATTTGGTTTCCAAAAGGGTATCGATGTAGCAATTTCAAAACTAATGTTAAAAATTGTTCGTTGACTGCCATTTTCAAAATGGCCGCCAAAAAGGCGGGAAAATTCAACATTGTCTGATTTCAATGAAATTTGGTTTCCAAGTGGATATTGATGTTGCTACTGCATTACCGGTGTTGAAAATTGATTATTGACTGCCATTTTCATGATGGCCGCCAAAAAGGTAGGAAAATTCAACATTGTCCGATTTCAATGAAATTTGGTTTCCAAAAAGGTATTGAAGTAACAACTTCAAAACTGATGTTAAACATTGTTCGTTGACCGCCAATTTCAAAATGGCTGCCAAATTAACATTGTCTGATCTCAATGAAATTTGGTTTCCAAGTGGATATTGATGTCACTACTGCAAAACCGGTGTTGAAAATTGTTTGTTGACTGCCATTTTTAAAATAGCCGCCAAAAAGGTGGGAAAATTCAACATTGTCCGATTTCAATGAAATTTGGTTTCCAAATAGATATTGATGTCGTAACTTAAAGATGTGGTGTTAAAAATTGTTGTTGACTGCCATTTACCAAATGATGTCTCGACTTCAAAACTAGTGTCGAAAGTGGTCCTTAGCAAGACAATTTTTGTCAAAAAAGCCCAACAAAGAAGTACAGTAAAACATGATCAGACTTAAATAGAGTCCAAGTTAATGGTGGTGTTTGCTCTACCAAAGTTTGAGAGACTGAAGTTCAACTGTATAATTTACAATGTTAGCTTGATTGTGGCAACTGAAAATCAGGTGAGCGATATAGGCTCCAAGGAGCCTCTGGTTCTATTCTGTGCCGTGCTCATGTTATGTCTGTTTCTTTGTTTTTTTCGATGTTGCCAATGTCCTTGGATTGTTAATTGAAGACTGACGGTTCGTTTCTAACTTACTTTATAAATAATTGCTTGCATATGGTGCAAAAACAAGATGGTTTTTCATAAGAACTTTGAACGTGTAGAACAGATTTGAAGAACAAAATACCGAAGTTACTGTCAATTAATTCCTGCATATGCGCATTTCGACAACTTATGTTTCATCAGTGCAAATCAAACACAAAACATTTGGAGGTCTATTAACCAAAAAACATGTTAGAGCTGATAGAGAACAAATAACCAAAAGGGTCTAAATAGAAAAGCCAAAATTCAAGTAAGGACAGAGCTATGCATGAGGGAGATACTCCTTAGTTTTAAACAAAATTTCGTAAAAATTTGAAACCAAAATATATTTAATCTGAATATTTTTGTTCTTTGGCCGTTCTCTCAAAAATTATTAAATTGACATGTCTCATGTTTTGTCCATTTTATGGCATTTTCTTACAAGTTGTATGTCTATCCACATGATTTTGAGTTCTTACAGAACTTGTAAATGCTATTTTTTCACAAAACACTTTGCAAATAGCTATAAATTTGACAATTCTTTTATATATAGTAAGTCACATTTTAAATTTCATAAATAAGTTTCTTGAAATGCCCATTCAAGTTTTTGATATTAATGTCCGTAGACAAAACATCATGGCCGTTGTAACTAAAAAATAGAACGGAGGGGTAAATTGCTGTTTTTTTTTGCAAAACAACCCCAAAACCGTGACAGATATCAAAACTTTGACTAGCTAAAAATGATCAGCATGATGAGATCTCAGATCTACACATCCTGCAGTTTTGGAGAATATTCGATAATCCGTCTTGGAGTTATTGCCCCTTTTTCGAACAAATTTCGATTTTTTTCGTTACTTTTCATCTTATATATTGAAATCAATAGAAGAGACAAGTGAAGTTTAAATTACAAATTAAATAGTCAAGTTAACACAGATCTACATGTCCTGCAATTTTGAAGAAAATCTGACTACCCATGCAGGAGTTATTGTCCCTTTTTCTTAGAATTTTTGCCGATTTTTTTACGTTTTACCTTTATTTCAAGAACTATTTGAGGTAGAGGTTAAGTTCAAAAGTGTTCAGCTTATCAAGGACTACAATTTCTTCATAAGTTTAACAGGTTTGAATCTCATCCAAGAAGGGAACATAGTTAAACATAGGACCCCATGGGAAATGCATTCAAAGATCTTCTCCTCTAAAACTACTAAGCCAATTGGAGCCAAACTTTGTCACATTAGTCCTTAGTTGGTCTCATTCAAGGTTCGTGATTTTTTTGATCGTACCTAATCCAAGATGGCCGCCATAGTTTAACATAGGGACCCTATGGGAAATGGATCCAAAGGTCTTCTCTGAAACTACCAAACCAATTGCAAACAAACTCGGTCAAAACATATCTTTGGTGGTCCCTTTGAAAGTTTGTCATTTTTATGTTCGTACCTCATCCAAAATGGCCAATCAGAAAAGCATTCAAAGATCTTTTCTTCTGAAACTACCATGCCAATTGGAACCAAACTTGGTCACAATAGTCCTTGGGTGTCCTTTACAAAGTTTGTAATTTTTTGTTAGTACCTCATGCAAGATGGTTCCCAGCAGGATCATAGTTTAACATAGTGACCATATGAGAAAAGCATTCAAAGATCTCTTGTAGTGAGCAACTTGAAGAATGTAAATCAAATTTGATCACAATATTTCTTTAGTGGCCCCATTTGCATGTTACACATTATCCAAAATGTCCACTTATGTAACATCTGGTGAACTTATATAAAGTATGAATAATAACGTCTTTTTGTGACAATAATTAAAGCCAGTAACCAGGTGACATTATAATTGTCTATTCTACATGTAACACAACTTGTTGAATTGTTGAAGCGGGTGTTGAAGGCATCATAATGACTTAATCTAAATGAGGAATAACACCAAAAAGTATGTTTTAATGCATCGTATTTCAAATGAACAATTTTTCTGTATTCTTCTTTGAGTTAAGATAGCAAATACGAACGTTTTCAGACTTTTTTTGTATTTGTATGTCTGTTGATCTGGAACGCATTCTCTGTTTGCCTTTATTTTTCTTTTTCAAACGTTATTGAAAGACTTCAAGAATCTTACATGACAACAGATGAAGATCAGAAATTTCTACATAACATTCAATTAAAATAAAACTAACTTGTTTAATTTAAAAGAACGTAAAGCTAAGCTCGATAGACATCAAAAAACGAAACGCAAAAAAAAACCAAAAAATCAGATCTTCCAGGAAAAAATGAGGAAGAAAGAAAGAAATTAATTATTTGTATTTAAATATTATAAGTAAGCAATCGTATAGCATAGTTTTGGTTCAAACGAAGAGCAGATTCGCGGGAAATTTCGAAGTTTTTGACTAAGATTTAAAACAAATAATTAATTTAACAAATCTCTGGAAGAAAAAATATAGTAAGATTTTAGTCTTCGGTTAAAACACGTTCTTTATTCATTCTTATTATTAATTTTAATTCTTCATACCCTTTAAAGAGGTTTGTAATAATGAAAAAAAAAAAAAAAAAAAAAAAAAAAAAAAACATTAATTGTAGTATGAATATGGTCTGACAAATTACAACTTTTAACAATTTGAAATTTGCTGAGAACCAGTTCGTTCTAATATGCAAGTTAAGATGGTTTGATTTTTCCATGAAAGATGCATTTAGGTTGAAACAAGTATCACTTCATTTGAACTTGTAATTTGTTTACAATGTTTGAGCATATGTAACTAAACATGGGAGACTGGATTAGTGGTGTTATATGTACGTAATGATATAAAAGTTAAAACAAATGATCCCTCACTAGGTGGGAAATGTCAAAACTTGATTGCAATTAGATAAATATTATTGGTTTTGCTCACATAGAGCCAGACACCCTAAAGGCCATATCTCTCGGACACTGTCTCTCACCAGAGGTTTCTACCTCTTCAGGATTTGCCTCATGTTCTCTGCAAGAACTCTAAAAAAGATTTTAGCAATGTAGAACCATAGTAACGCTTCATAAGATGAATTAGAAAAAGAAGGAAAACGGGGAATATTTTAAAGAGACAACGACCCAAAGGGGAGTAATAACAACTCAAAGCCATCATAAGATCTTCAATGAACGGGGAGGAAACCCCCATTCAACGGCAGGTCGGAGTCGGTGTGGTTTCAAATAATTAAATACCCAAATCACTGTGAATTTACTTTCTGCATATGCGCATTTTGACAACTTATGTCTCATCAGTGCAGATAAAATCTAAACGTTTTTGAAGACCATAAATGTATATATATGTATGATGTAGATGTATATATAGCTTCATTGAAAATACAGTTACGAGCAAATCTGGTTTGCTGGATCAAGACCGCCTTGAGACAATCTCAGCATCATCATTGTGTGTGTGTGTGTGTGTGTGTGCTCTTGATGTCGAAGTTCATGTAGCTGACTCTTTTATGAAAAAGAAAGGAAATGGGGTAAAAGTCAAAGAGACAACATCCCATATCCAGGTTAAATGCATCTAGGGGTCACCTTACGATCTTCAACACAGTGAGGAACCTCACACCATAAAGCAAGCTCTAAATGGCCCCAAAAATGTAAAACGTGAATAAATCAATGGAAACAAACCACATCCAATCACCCAAATATCAAAAAACTAAAATTTTATAAGAAGACAAGGACAAGCCAATGACCAACATATTCCTGACTTGGGACAGGCGCAAAAATTGCGGTTGGGTTAAATTCGTTTTCTTGGATCCAAACCCTCCCCCTATGTGTGGTGAATGGCTAAAAAAGAAATACACAAAAAGACTCACAGTAAAAATCAAACTAGAAAAAAGTCCAACTTATCAAGACGAGTACCCTTACAATGAAGACAATACACACAGGTACTGTCCGGACAACTCGCAGTTACTAACAGCTAGCTAAGGACATAATTTCCGTTGACTATGATATCAAGCCTTCTTACATATGAAACTTCAATTGAAATACTTCTAAATAGATTTTATATAACAACATCATCAATTAAGAATTAGAAGAACATGATATTGTGCAATGCCAAATATTGCAAATATGAAAAATTGTTTAAATCTAGTTATGGTGTAAAGCATTTAAGAGGTGATCAATATTTTTGCCAACAAAAACCAGAAGTAAAGATTTAACAACAATGTGGTATTTATATCCTGTATGAATAAGTTTGTTCAATGCATTAATAAGTTTTGAAGGACAATTTTTAATTTACGTGCTTTGTAAATGATATTGCCACAGAAGTTTGGATGTCAAATGCCCTGCTTGAATAAGAGCCCTGCATGTAGAACCAAATTTTCTTAAGAAGTCAATGTACGAGGGTTGTCCCTAAAGTTTTAGGACGGTCTGCGTAAAAATGGATATATATGTCAGAATATAATGAAACAAGGCTACGAATACTTACATTATTTGACGAGTCAATCTCCAAAATTTCATCAGATAATAAGGTTTTTCAATTACATTTCTAACATTTTAAAATACTATAACAACTTTCCAGCGGAGCTTCGAAATACGTTAAAATGACGTCAACGTTAATTTTTCTCCTTATAGTTTTCATTCAACTCAACACATTTTTTGCATCTTTTTAACCAGTCATCGAATATTTTGTCATATTGTTCACTTTTCATATGTAAAATTATGTTCATCACTGCAAACCTAAGATCGGGTAAGTCGTCAAACTTCTGTCCACGGAGAAATGATTTTGATACATGGATATACGGCAAAGTCCATTGGCGCTAGGTCTGGAATATACGGAGGGTGTTTGAAACACTAAAATTAAAGTAAATCGATCTCAACTTTAATTTTTTGCGTTGTTTGCACAGGGGCATTGTCCTGATGTAGGATTACATAGTTCAAATTAGCAGCCAAATAAGGTCGTTTCTTTCTATAGGTGTTTTTTCTGATGTTCACGCAAACTTTATAACAGGTCTCTGCTCCACATTTTCCAAAAAACGTTTCATATTTCAGAAATGCGTTTCCAGTCTCACAGTCTTCGAAGCCGGATATGTCTGCCATATCAAGACTTAAATTTTTGAAATTTGGCATGTGTAAAGTCATTAATTTTATCAAAGTCATAGTATAATTATCGGGAATTTTTTCGTGGGATTTTTTTGAGAAAACATGACAAATTTAAAAACGGCATTATGCGCGTTACAAGGTATTTTTGTCAAGCTCCAGGTCCCAATCTCTGTTTCAAATATGAAGTCATTATTTCGATATCAAATGTTAAATTTCGGGGTTACATATATATAGTATGTAGGTTTTTGTTGCAGATCACAAATACCAGAAAAGAATAGACATGAGACGTTGTTTTTGTTTTTATTAGTACTTGTCCTAAAACTTTTGGGACAACCCTCGTATCTATAAGAAAATTTAGTGAATGTTTTTTATCAATTTATTATATCTAAACCCTTGATGCAGAAGTTTTTCAGTGAGACAAAGATTTCGGTCGTTGAAGTCAGAAACATTACAACATACTCGTGCATATCGAACAAGTTGTGAAATGTAGACCCCATAAGAAGGGGCTAACGGAACATCGCCGTCGAGATGGGGAAAATTGACTATAGGGAAGGAGAAATCATCCCTTTAATCAGAAACCTCAGTGTTTAACTTTCCTTCATTTATTGATATATCAAGATCAATAAAAGGAGTATAATCACTGCCGCTATTGGATTTATTTAAAGTAAGTTTTGCAGGATGAATTTCATCAGTAAATTTAGAAAATTCAGGATTATTTAAAGCCAGAATATCGTCCAAATATCTATATGTATTGTTAAATTTATCCATTAAATGCTGTTAAGAATAGTCTTTTTGATTTTTGCCATGAATTGTGACTCGTAGCAAGAAAGAAATAAATCTGCTATGAGAGGTGCACAGTTGGTACCCATAGGAATACCTATTTTCTGCCGAAAGACTTTATCACCGAAACGAACAAAAATATTATCATATTATCAAGAAAATTTTTTTTATTGCTTTTATCATATCCTGACAAGTCTAGTTAGTATATTTGTCATGTTTGTCGTCACTGAAAACAGATTTAAATGTATTGCAACAAATGTACGTAAATCCTGATTTTTTAAGGACCATTTGATCAAATACGAAAATTTCTTTTTGATGAGCGTATGCGGTAATGTAATATAAAGGTTGGAAATATTCATAGCTATCGACGGAGGTGAATGCTTCATTAACAGATTGAAGTCTTTCTAAAACTTCTACCGAATTTTTAACACTCCGAAAGTAGTTAATTGCACTGTATTTATAAAATTTGTTGCTAAAGTTGATAACGAGATTTTTTATGGTAGTAGGTGCACTGGTCAATAAAACAGAAATATGGGTAGTGGAGCATTTACTTGATGCCGAAATAAAACAAATTTGAAAGGATTTTGTGAAGTTTAGGAAGCCAATACATTGTAGCAATGCTTTTATAATTAGAAGTTGCTTTAAGTTCAGCTGTAGCTATCATGTGATGTGTTTCTGTTGACGTGGTAGATTTAAATGTACAATGTACTAGAATTGGTAATTTTGTTCAAAAGCACCTCGATGTAATACTTACGTCAAACAACGACCACATTATTGAATGCTTTTTCTGCCGGAACAAATATATACTCTTTTTCCAAATCTGCTCCTTATAATGTGTTTCAAAATTATTTATTCGGATATCAACAACTTCCATGCATTTGTTAATGAAAGTGTCTAATGATTTTTTTATACGCATTTTCTCTTTTACAACACTTTTTACAGAATGACATGACGGCTTTTTTTAATGACTTCACGACAGTCCTTCCAAATAATTTTTGAAGGAGGACGATATTTGGGTCCTTTTTGGAGAAAAGTTTTTACCTCTCGGTCCTGGATGATGTTGAGGTCTCCTGTAATAACATGCCCACTAGGTTCATATCGAAACTTCGAGCTTGCACAATTTCAGGTCAAGGATGAATTTTGATTGATTTCAGTATTTTTGGTAACAGATAAATAATTAAAAATAAGGTCTCTTGTAGGTTTCTTGTAAGTATAAGAAACAATGGGTGGTTCCATATTATCAAAATAAGGAGGAATAGGTCTGATAATTTTTGAGTCTCTACAAATACTAGATACATCAATAAGATCGATCCCTTTGTTGATATACGATAAATTAAGGAAATATCTTTTATGGTCTACAGGCTTATCAATTTTAGGAAACAATATGTGGTAGCAAAATGGTAGCAAAATGCGCTGATTATTCCAGCAGCTTCATACATTGGACTGTAATATGCTTATGCTATGGTATTGCATTTTTCGAATAAAGTATTTAATTTAACAATAGGAATTGAACATAATTTACAAAGCAAATTCTTCCGTTATTTTTAAAGATTGTAACAAGTATTTAGTATTTTATTTATAACTGTAACATCTATATAAGGCAGACAATAAAAAAAAATTAACGGTCACGGTAATATAAAGAATGCACATGCAGAAAAATCGAGATGGATGTATTCGGAATAAGGTCAAGACCACCCTCGCGTATGCATATTACTATGAAGTTTTAGTTCGTTCATCGCTAATAGCTTAATCATTTGTTCAGCGAACAATAAATGTCCATATTGTTCTAGTGCAAATATGACTTAATTTTCATAACGTCATTGACTACAGAAAGTTCCCACTGTAACATGAATTTTAGCTTTCTTTACAATAATTGGATCATTCTTTTTTTTCATGATTTCGCGCGTTACTGGATTAACGGACTTCCAAATGCTTTGGCTTGATAAGTTGTCGAAATGCTCATATGCAGAAAATAAATTAACTGTAATTTCGGTATTTTCTTATCCATAATTATTACTGTGGAATATTATCCGTCGAAGAATATTTTACCTGCAAGTTCTATCCGGGACAAAATTCCTATAAAACTGACAATAAATATTTTTTCATCTTAAGGTGTCTCAGTGGTATTATTCCGCCATTTTTGTCTAAAAATTTTTCATTTAAGTTTCATTCATTAAGAAATTTAACAAAATAGTTATTTAAAATGAAAAGAAAGTTGAAATGTATTTAAACTTTATACTCCTAATCATCTTTATAACATTTTCGTTACAAAAACGTGAGCCAAAACACATTAGCTGGATTTACAGAACACAGAAATTATTCAAGGGAGATAATTTGATAAAATATTTTAACAAAGATATCAATACAGAAATAAACATTTTGCAATTTTTCTCTCTTATTTCAACGGTGACCCCCAATTTTTATCTTTATATGTAAACTACATAATGAGAATTAAACACATGCAAAGTATGAAAAAAATCTATAATAAATTTTTCAAACTATCCTCGCATATGATCATTTTCCCTATCATTTCTATGTAAAATCCTGAAATTTTCAATTTCAGATTTTGCGCTTAAATGCACGGTGGCCCCTAAATTTTATTTTACATTTTGAACAATAAGACAATTATGTTTCTACACAGAAAATTTTACAAAATTCTATAATAGGAAATTAATACCCTGCAGACACCTTAAATAAAGTAGTTTGTTCGTAGCTTTAGGGTACATGTAAATTCAAAATAACTTTGAGAATTTTTTTTTCAAGAAATTTACATGTAAAAATTTAACCTGTTTATTTTTAAGATATCGTTCTGCACAGTCTATCAGACAGTACATTAACAGTTAAAAATAATTCCGAGTAAAAAACTAACTGCTGAAGAGAAAAGGAGAAAAAAATGAAGTTCAAAGAAGTAGTATAGGATTTGTCGTAACCATTCATTCATTCATTTATTCATCCATTCATTCATTCTTTATTTCCTCTAAATAGAGATTAACAACAATATATAATTACACAAAATCAAACATTACAACATAAACATATATACATACTAAATAAATAATAGAAGAGAGTGATAATGTAGAATACTACATCAAATATAAAATATTCCTGGCGACATAATTTTAGAACTTCCAGGAACCCGGAAGTTACATTTTAAACAAAGATATTCGACGTTTTAAACAAAAATTTGAACGTCACAATCCTATGAGGTCATGTTATGGCGGGAAGCGTTTTCGAATTGCATGTTTACCGTGAATTTTCATGAGTCACATGACGAAACATACAGACCCTATATGAATGAAAAACAAACGACGAAAGTCATCTACATCAGAATCACTCAGAAAAGTACGTGGTTGCTTCCAAAGCATTAATCGAAATAGCGTAGATTAAGTTCTACGTAAACTCCTATTGGAAAATTTTCTATCATTATGTTTCAAAATATTTCATAGAACTCTGTGAAAGCGAAGCAGCTGACACATGCATGAACCATTAATCATTGAAAGTTTTACCGTAAAAGTAACAAATCTGTTCATCCGTATACGGCTCAGTAGCAATTATTTTGGCAATATATGTAGCAGTTCGTATTTCAGATCTATTTTGAGGAAAGATAAATGATTTAGTAATTTCAGGATGAATATCTATGAACCTATTTAAGTCGATATCTGAGTGAACACGTTGAAGCCACTCATCGTCATGTTTTTGATATATAGATTTTTTAACAATCTTTTTCCAACACTGTTTAGTGGGAAACTGCCCTTCAACTATATATGTATTAAGATATTCTAAACTATTACTTTTGGGGAGTGTTAAATATTTCTGGCATGAATCTAAAATGATTTCTTTCTTTTAGCAAACACATATAAAGTCTTTGAAGCATAATTTTTTTCGATAGTGAATGACAGTCCATGGAAAACAACTTCCCAAAGAAAAATAGTTTACGTTTTTCTACCTCGCAACAAATATTTCGAAGTCCGACCATACTTTCACATATGTCGGAATGCGAGTTTGTTGTATCTCTGAGCATGTTTCACAACAAAGTGTTGAAATCTTTTAAGTAAGCTATAATCCTGATTCTTCAAATTACACCGTACTTCGCACCCGTTTAAAACTGATGGTAAATTGAATGATTTATATAACTGTATAAAGACCAATGGGTTCGTATGTTTTGTTCTAATGTTTGAAATTCCATAGTAAGCGTTTCTTCCTTTTCTATATAAAAAGCATTTTAAAAGGAAAATATTAGGTTATCATTTTAACAGGTACATCTCATAGAATTACAAAAAACAGGATAACAGCAAACACCCACAATGGATAGACCATGGATTGTACAAATGAATATAAAACATATTTTAATATCATAGAAAAAATGCAACCTGCATCTCTTAATTAAAAAAAATCTTTGTGTAAATTGGATGAGAAATCATGTAAACGCAATTATTTCTTTTTTCACATGAGATTTGAACAGATTTATTATGATAAGGAGGGGTATTTGCCAAAAATACAAGTCGCAGGGAGGAAGGCTCGGGGAATTTGGACCTAAGACTTGTATTTTTGAAAAATGCCTCGATTTTCAAGATATACCGAATGCCTCAATTATCAATTATTTAAAGATGACCTCGGGAAAAATCCCGAATCATGCGTCTAAATGAAGGGGTTTTAGCCCCCCTCAAAAAAAAAAAAGAAAATAAAAATAAAAGAAATAATACCATGGGTATTAATTAATCAGAATACAGCTTACTTAAAAAAGATTTAATAGTATATAACATAACACGCACTGTTAAGACATTTGTTTATAAAAATATGATGGAATGTCGTTAATTACATATTAATGACGTGAAATTAAAAAAAATCTTTCAAACGTGAGACTGCAAAAACAGATTAAGAAATGGAACATTATAGCTAACGAAGCACCGTAACACCAAACCGAAGACGGACAACTGAATAAAATACAAACACTTCAAAAAATTGCAGGACAGGTCTACATAAAAACTGACGAAAATGGGCGGAAGAATTTTAAATACAGGAAGCAATGCGAAAAAATAAGCAAAACAAGGGAACCAACACTGAGAAAAACTTATCCCAGCGAAACATAGACAAAACAGAAGACACCATACAGACAACATTGGCTAAATATAAGACAAAAAAAAAAAAAACTGAAAAAAATCATAAAGAAAATATTTACCAAAACGGAACAAAAGCAAGGAAAGGGATGGTCATACATTTAAAAACTAACAAAACGAAGCACATACTGTAACGAAATGTGATTTCATTGTCTATTGCATCATACAGTTTTAAATTAAATGCCCAAGTCAAGAAAATCGATAATTGTTTCAACATTGTCCGATAATCTCTTTAGATAATATTTCAAGGTCATAATGTAACGATGTCAATTTCATATTCAGTTAATCACTTGGCAACAACAATTTAACGAATTCTTTGGTATTTAGGTTAATACCCTTTCAATCAAACGTTTACAAGATTCAGACAATCCTTTCAATTTGATTGGTTGATCAGTAGTATAAAAGAGGACGAGGTGTGTGGTCGGTTGTCATTGTCTGTTTGGCCATCGAAGAAGACAGTTGTTACAGAGTTGTAAGTAGTTAAACCAAAAGTGTTTAATTGTTTTAGGGTTACAGTGTTTAATGCTGTATGTCTGAAAAGACTAGTCGCAGCAAAAACAAATATCGCCTATAGTTATTATTGCAGTGGTAGCTATTAAGTCTTTGTGCCGTTGTAGTTTAAGTGCACAACAGGTTTAAATGCGCTGTGGTAGCTTTTGAGCATCGTTAGGTTAAGTGCTCATAACCCCTTTTGATTGTTTGAAAGTTAATTGATAGGAGATTGTTTTGGGATAGGTCTTTTGCATTCATTTCTATTTAGCAGTTTGCTTGTGTCTTAGTATAGTGATAATTAGGTAGTCTATTAATGTTGTACATAGTTATAATTTGTCATATTGTTTTTTGGCAGAGAGCTCCTGTACATATTTTAGTTCGGTGTTATTTAGTATATAGTTATAAGTATTAAGTCATTTGTTACCACTGGGTCGATGTCACTGCTGGTGGACTGTTAGTCCCCGAGGGTATTCACCAGCCCAGTAGTCAGTACTTTGGTGCTGTCCCGAAAGCCGATTCTATTTGGAACCTAACTATATCTAAATTTTTGTAAATTTAATAGAAAACTAAGGAGTGTCTCCTTCATGCAAAGCTCTGTCCTTAGCTGATTTTGGCTTTACATTTAGATCATATTGGTTATTTGTTCTCTATCAGTTTTTCTAACTTCTTTGGGTTTATGGTCGTCCAAACGTTTAGATTTTATTGCACTGAAGAGACAAAATTTGTCGAAATGCGCATATGCAGAATTTAAATTCACAGTAACTTCGGTATTAAGTCATTATATTTATTAATTTCAATCTCACAAATTCTGGCTATCCAGATACGGGCCTGGCGGCGTCCCATTAATTTGATAAGGCCATATATATATAAATATATAACCGCTCGGTACACGTAACAATACAACTCGAGGTTGTACCATGCAAAAACATGTACCAAAACTTCACATAAACAACAGAAGGGGGCACAATATAGAAAAAAACTCACACAAACGAAACACCAACAAGAAATGAGACGCCATACAAAGAAACATCAATAAGGCAAGGGGACATCATACACAAAGTAACTACCCCAAAAGTATAACCAAGGCAATTCAAGGAGACACCATTCAGAAATATTTACTCAAACGATACATAAACAGGACAAGAAGATAAAATAGACAATCATTTACCAAAAAGAAAGATAAACAAGACTAGACGACACCATACAGAAAATTTTTACCAAAACAAAATATATTTTTTTAACAAGATAACATATTACATTCTCTAGAAAAAATTTGATATATATCTATAGTCTTTGTTGTCTGTTCCGACTGATAGTATGACTTCTATATAACAAACTCAATAATAGTTATAAAATAGTTTAAACAGTTATAATTTGTATAAAATATTTTATAGCCAAACACTAAGTGTTCAAGATTAAACTCAAATTCCACTTTACTCCTTTTCATCAAGTCTTTACTTTGTTGCCAAAATTTTGTCGGGAAAGAACAAGTGAAAATTTTTTTTTCTTTTATCAATTAATGCATCAAATGACATTTTGTTAAACAGTTGTGAAGTCTCAATATAACGATTTTTCCTTATAATTTTATCTATTTACAGTACTTTTGTAAGATGTTTCTATTTCAAGCCATTCGATTTTCTTTTTTATATTAAATTCTGCTTTCCAGTTTAATTTATTTTTTAGTTTTTCTAAAATCACTTTATACGAAAATACCCCAAAATTATCTAGAATTTCATCAAGGAAGCTCGCTCCTGAAGTTATTTATATCAAGAATTTCTTGAAACCAATTTTAAATTGATTAAGCATTATAGACTAAATGAATGATAAATAGAAAAATATAGGTCCGTGTACTTTTTATGGCGGTACATGAGATTAAAAAATATGACTGGAAATTGATTTCTCTGAATTTTCCATGAATTTAACATCCGGACTATTTTTTGCTTAAAAAAACCTAGGAGGTTCTTATCAAGAATTTTATAAAAACCTGTCAGGTGTCTAAATTTGACCTACAGAAGATATTCATGAAATATAAGTTGGGGTCCATGTGCAAAATTCTTTAAGACATTGAATTGGAGAAATCCTGAGGAGTCCTGAAATCTGACACAAATTAAAAAATGTGATTAGTGAGCCACCTTAACATAAATTATCAAAATGCTTGACGTTCGGCAAGTATGGAGGGCATTATCGAACATTAATGTCCTGTTTAAACAAAATGCGTCACAGGGGAGTGAAAGGTTTAATTAACGTTATTTTATAAGCATCATCATTGATTTCCGTCATTCTGCTGATAAGGAATTAATTTCCAAAATGGCCATACAGCTCATTAAAATTCATTGCAGTTGGAGTTAACATGAGTTATGGTCTCATGTTCATTTACTAAATATGAAAAAGAAAGGAAATGGGGTAAATGTCAATATTTACTAAATATCCTTTCGTAAAATATTTATTCAGATCAGTTATAAGCGATGACTGTTTTTAGAATCTTGTCCATTACTGCCTTTAGAACAGGTTACGACAGTTTTAGAACTGTTCTTGACAATGAAGTTTTTTTTAGACTTGTTCTTGCCAATGATCGTTATTAAAATATTTTTACACTTTGACTGCCTTTATGACTGCTTTAGGACTGTTGTGGAACAATTATGAGTTAACTTAGATCAGTCATAAGAACAGTTCTAGGTTAACTCCGTGAGAGGTGGTGGACTGAATCCAACTGCATGTATTTATTTCATATCCTTGAATGCTTAATTTAAGACTGAAGTCCGTAAAGAGAACCCCCTACGAGAGGAATATGCTCTCTATATATTTCAGTTTTGGTGTACCTGTTCTTGATAGAATGTCTGATATGGATGCACTATCATTTTTTGGCCTTTTATTGTTTCGTAATTTCCAAATGTTATTCCAACAATTCTGTTTATTGTGCCAGGTTTCTTGCAACTGACTCGATGAGTGCTATGTAGTTGTTTATATGTTGTGATTGTCTTGTTTGTGTCTTTCTGTTTGGCAACGGATGAGAGCCTTTGTAACACTTTATCAGTTGATTTTATGTTTGTTGACGATGCTGCACCAACGGGTAAAAAGAAACATGGTTGTAGCGTTGCACAATAATAAATCCGCACAAACTGGTTCTTGAGACCGTTTTGAACTTACTTAGAGGTATGATCAAAGCTCCATGTTGAAAACCTCATGCTGACTACATGTTGAAGAACCGTAATAAAAGCGTTGTTCCATAGCTTTGTTTTACCAGGTTTTTATAGACACTTTGTCTCATTTGTATTTACATCATATCTTTTTATTGTTTAACTTATGTAATATAAGAATGAGTGCTAAATGTTCCGAAAATAGTTCAAATGATGATGACCTGTCCTAAGGTCGAATCTCACCATAAAGCATTGATCCTATACTAAGTAGATTCATGTTTATATTAAAACTTAAATTGAAATTAATCTTTCTTCGCCCTTAGAGTTGCCATATACGGTTAAATGATAAACAATCCAATGCACATATCCTATACCACCGTGTATCATCCGTACACAGGATATAGGTTCCAGGACTGCTTTTCATCAAAATTTCAGTTATGGTTACCATTAGTGTACGTGGATCCAGTTTATAGCTACTAAGTAGCTATATACTGGTATCACCGTACACTAAAGACAGATTTCATTTAAATTTCTGGTACCAATTTCCTGTGTATGGATGATACACGGTGTTTACATTCAGTTAAAATTTGTGAAACTTATAATTTCGTAATTGATGACATGCTAGATTTTTGTGCTATTTATCGACATTTTTATGATATGGCTTAATGGCCGCTTTACGTTTGTATTTCTCCTGGGGTTTGCTTTGTATGTCTTAACTTAGCAGCGTCGTCAATGCCCGTTGTCACCCACTTTATTCCAATTGTACTTGTCAACTATGTAGAGAATTTTTTTTTCATCCTATATGTCAGACCATGTCAAGATGTTTCATGACACTGGAAATTGAATATTCTCTTAGCGTACGTAATGTCACCTTACACTTCAGAAACGACGTCGTACTGATTTTGATTTGTTTCAAACAGAAAGTTGAGCGTTTACTTACTCGATGAATCCATAATTGGTAGTTTAATGCGACCCTCAATTTCTCTAAATTTGTCTCACGCGTCTTTGTTAAGATCGGAATCTAATTTGCTACAAAAAAAGTCTTGTGTAGAAATTTGCAGTTTGCTGGTTTGGACAAAGATTCGATATTTTTTGCATTTTATTCTATAATTTTTTTTTCTTAAATAGTAGTGCATTTCATTTACAATGATATTCTTAAATTTATGTAAATTATAAAACCAAAGGATTAACTCCCTCCATCGTAGTTATGTTTTAGCTCTATTTGATATTACTGATTATTCGGATTTCGTTTGGTTTTAGGTATTTTAAACATTTTTTGAAATTATGGATTTCCTTTGTTTGGGTTCTAGTGCTACTGATGAGGAATATGGCCATGCATCTCATTAAAATTATGGCAGTTGGGGTTAACATATGTGTTATGGTCTCATGTTCATTTACTCCATATCCTTTCGTAAAATATTACTTGCTATCTTGATATCTGACAATGTTTTTCCTGTATGTATTTAGATTGAATTTCTTTACATACACCATTAGCAACATTTCAAAATTATGTATGTACATACTTAAACATGTCGTGTAGTTTCAACTCATAGGAGAAAGGATTATTATATACAGAATACATGTACAGTTGCTTTATTGAAAAAGTACAGATGTACTCTCTAACCAATTATATTGCTGCCAGAATCTGCATATCTGAAAATGCAAAGAGTCAATGTACATAAGAATTGCTAGATTTAACACGAAAAACTATGTATTAGACGTATCAGATTAAAGAGCCCACTCCTGGTGTTGTTTATTATATCAAGAATTTCTTGAGACATATTTCAATTGATTAAGCATTGTAGACTTAATGAAATCGTAACTTAACTGAGATACAAGACATTAAAAATCTGACGGGAAATTGATTTCTCTGGATTTTCCCCTAGTTTAACATCAGGACTATTTTTTGGGGGGTCTTAAAGCTATGAAATTACATCAAGAATTTTATGAAAACTTATCGAGTGTCTTCAATTGATCCTAAAGGAGACATTTATGTAATAAAAGTGAGAAGTATGCAAATTTCCTTAAGCCATTGAACTGGGGAAAACCAGAGGAGTTCCGGAATCTGGCACAAATTCAAAAATGTGATGAGTGAGCCACCTTAACTGACTTTTTTATTTAAATGAATATTTATGTAGCAATTATATCATACAAATTGCAACAAATATTGAAAAGAACTTGAAGCAAAGTCATTTAGTATATCTATGACGTCATATTAGAAGTCTACATGTGATGGGTTTATTCGTATGTATATTATACTGTAAGGAAACGGGATAGAGGAAAGGGAATGTTAGGGTACCCATGAACCGGTGTAACCCAATGGCGTCGATTCCTGAGTTCCTAGCATTATTATTTACGTTTGTCTCATGTTTTTGTGTTTTTCAAGTTTAGCTCCCTTATGGAATTATGCATGTTTTTTTTGTATTTTTTGGCCATTGTAGTTGTTTACAATAATCTTTAATTTGTAATGCTGAATCGATAAGCAGATGGAAGAAAAATATATCTGTAAAAATAGGAATGTGCACAACTCTTTAGAAACCGTTTTCACAGATTTCTGTATGATGTAAACAAATGCAAGATCATTTTCGTGATACATTCAAACTATGACATTTCTGTATTGCAGCTTTTCAGCCCGCTTAACGACGGTAACTGTTGCGTATTCCTTAAAATGGAAATTATAGAGAGATTAAGAAATTATTTTTCAATAAAAGTTGATGAAATAAATTCCAAAGTTTTGATTTCATCTGCACTGAAGACACACTGGGTCGATGCCACTACCGTTGACTGTCCCTCGCGCACAGCTCTGTCCTTAGCTGATGTTGGCTTTAAATTCATATCCTTTTGATTATTGATCTCTATCAGTTTTAAGGAGGTTCGCTCCTCATGTTTTGGGATTTCTGTCAGATTTTCCGAATTCACCAGTTTTATCCATTTAAAAGCATTATAATTTTTTGCCAATTGACCCCCTTAATTTTTCCCATAATTTCATTTTATACATCTTTATGAGCATTCTGTAAAAATTTCATAAAATTTTATTTATTCTGTCACATTCATTCGTGGTCAAACCATGCTAATGTTAATCCTATGAAAAATCCGAGGAGTTCAATTTCCAGCCAAATTTTCAATCACTTATTACTCAAAAATGAGATCATCAACCTATCAATTTTTTTCACTTAAATTATTTCTTTTTTTAATTTTCTAGCAAAAAATCACATTTATTTGAAATCGTATTTATTTTCGTATGGAGTAGCGAACCCCCTTAATACATCTTTTGCTTTCTGGATATCCAAAGTGTTGAGTTTATCTGCACTGCAGAGACAAAAGTTGTCTAAATGGCCATATACAGGAAGAAATTTACAGGTATTTTGTTTTTTATTTACATTAAACGACGAAGATATCGACTCACAAGCCGACTACCCCAGTCTATATGAAAAAGAAAGGAAATGTGGTAAATGTCAAGGAGACAACATCCAATCTCCGTGTTAGAAAGACACAAAACAAAGCATCTAGGGGTCACCGTACGGTCTTCAACACAGTGAGGAACCTCACAACATATAGCAAGCCATAAATGACCCACTAAAAAGTAAAAAAATTGAATAAATCAATGGAAACAAATAACACCCAATAACGGGAATATCTAGTTTATATACTAGCAACTACTGTGCCTCAAGTTCACCTTTTTTGCCATTATTGTTTCGACAAAGACATGAAACATAGTTTTCAAAACTTTTAATTATTATTTTCATGCAGTTGCATTACTAACTGAAGCAAGTGATATTCCCTCAGAGCTTCGATCTCCGGTACTGATGAATCTTTAACTGCATATGAAACTGCAAAATAAATTTCAGATCGACCATTTATCGTTTTCGCTATGTTTCTGGATTTTATATTCTCACTAAAAAGACAAGCCAAATCCGGTTTTCAGGGGTACAAGAAATTCTTGTCTTTTACCCCCCGGTACAAGACGGAAAATTAACTAAGCAACTTATTCTGACGTCATTGACGTCTCCTAGGAACGTCATATGTCAAGTGTCATCTGGTGGTAAACAAAACGTATTTTGTGGTTATGAAAATGAGCATAATTATCAAACACCGTTGAAAATGCACGATTTAGAAATCTCAGACACCCTCGGGTAAGATTTCAATGGTTCTCTGACTCGGCAAGCCTCGTCAGAGAAATATTGAAATCTTACCCTTGGGTGTCTGAGATTTCCTGATCTTGCACGTTCACCGCTGTTAGATACTTATAATCCACGTAAACTTCGTACTGTCGGTTTTTTTACTAATAGGGCCTGAAAGTCTCGTACAATTTTGGAACTTCCGGGATCAAAAATTGTACCCGGAAGTTACATTTCAAACAAAGATATATCACGTTTCGAACAAACATTTGAACGTCATAATCCTCTGACGTCATGTTTTGGCGGGAAGCGTTTTCGAATTGCCTCTTTATCGTGGATTCTCGTGAGTCACATGACGAGACTTACAGACCCTATTATGACCAAGTTATGATCATCTACGCAATCATAGAAACCAACAAAATGAAAGTTTTAAGAAATGCCTCATGTGCATCAGGAAAGATAATTAATCAATTATTTTCGGACGCATGAAGAAAAAATATTAATATTGTCAAAAATTATTCATAACTTACCCCTTTTCGCAAATATAAAGCTCAGGTACACTGCAGTTGTGATCATACCATCCTTGTTCGGCTACAAATAAGCAATTTTCATGACTCTTTCCGTTAGGTTCCCCATGTGCCCAGTCTGTATAATCAAAAAGAACACCAGATGACCACTCCCAAATCCCTTCCACTTCATCATCTCTAGCTCCAACCCAAAATGCTGCATTTTAAAATACAAAAAATATAATCATTTTAGCTTTTAATTGAGATAACCAGCAAATGCTTATGTACAGTTAATCAGTGACTGGTCGATTTACATAAGCCATTAAAAATATTTAATCGACATTGTGTCGCTTGTATCTTGCAACCTTCATGTGCTCATATCGATATTATCATTTATCACCTTTTTATATTATTAATGCCTCAATGCTTCCAACGCCAACGAATCTGTCAGTGACCATCAATGAAACTACTAGTGCATTAAAAATAAAGAATAACCAGGTATCAACAGACCTTTTAAAGCTGACCGGGAGCAATAAATTCTAATGAACTGAAAGGGACACAAGACCAGCTAATACATGTACAGAGCTTTATACTAGGAAAATACTCCTTAGATTTAAATATTTTCTTTCTATGGAGGTTTGCTCCCCATGTTAGGGATTTTTGTAAAATATTCGGGTTCCTCTGGTTTTATCAATTTTAAAGTATTATACTTTTTTGCCCATGGACCTCCTCATTTTTTACCTATAATTTCAATTTATAAAACTTTAAGAGCATTCTGTAAAAAAATCATGAAAATCGTATATATATTGTAACATTCATTTATTTAAAGTCAAGCCTTACTGTTATTGACGTATGTTAAACCTGTGAAAAATTGTTAGGGTTTAGTTTCCCGCCAAATTTTAAATCACTTATATCTCAAATACGACCTCATTAACCGATATATATATTTTTTTGCATAAACTACTCTTGTTAAATTTTCTAAAAAAAAAAAAAAAACATTTATCTGAAATCCTATTAATTTTTAAATGGAGGAGCTACGTTTGCGGACTTAAAGTTCAGCAGCTTGACTTTACATGTAATTCGAATTCAAATTTTATGATGCATTTGTTAAGCTGTTTTATTTATTTCAGGCTATGTTTGAAATGGGATAAGATCAAATCATTAATCACTAATAAGAGGAACCTGTTTCAGAATTTGAACAATGACGAATATACTTGTTCATCATTTTACGCTTACAAGTATATTATACCAAACTGAGGTTGTAATTGACACTGTACTTACTGTTTTAAAAATTTAAAAGCACTTTTGATATTCGAGATAAGTGGTTCTATATTGAACTCACTGCCATAAGTCATAAAAATCATACTTTTTGCATAAATATGTTGTTTGCTTGTTTGTATTTGGTTTAACGACACTTTCATTAGTATTTCAGCTACATTGTATATCCCGGCTGAAAGTTTGAGTGATGCAGCAAGCTTGATTACCTGGAGTGGACCACCAGCCATGGTCAGATAAACAACGGCAGTAGAATATCGAAGAAACAAAGCACAAGATTACATAAATCAAAGTCCAGAGACAAGGCAAAATCAATAACACCAAATACACTAAAAACACTAACTGACATACTTGATCACGTAAGGTGTTAGAAGAGTGCACCATTTTGTGATTTACAAAGTTAGGTGCGAACTCACAACTCAGAGGTGATAGGCTACAATGACTTGACAGGTAAACCATCTACCTAAACCTTTGTGCAAATATTACAAAATAATCAAATATTGTCGGAAGTTTAAAAAGAGTCCATACTTTTTTTACATTTCGATCCATATAAGAGAAACAATTAAATTTACCCTGTTGTGTTTGACATTTCTATATCCTGATTTCTATTAATTTCTAACACATCGGTACCTATACCCCCATTTACATGCACAAGATTTACACAAGTTCATGTATGTGAATTTACATATGGGACATTTTCAAAAAATGTCCACTTTTGCCTACTGAAAAAACACAAAAATAAACTTCTTCGACCCAGCAATTAAATAGTAGTTGTTGATACCTTAATATCAGTAGACACTAAATACAGAAAATGCAATCTTAAACATAAACTGAAGTGTGTAGAATTCACATCCAAAGTATGCAGACTACACCAAAATGTCAACTTCGCAACGTATCAATTTCCTCTTTCAGAAATGGGGATAATGTTTTTGTAACGATATTTTTGTAGTATCTGGAACCGCAGATAATTAAGTACTAGATAACAATAAGACACATCAACAAAATCACTAGTTAAGCACCACAAGCATACATTTAACATTTGTGACAGAAAATTATGATAATATGCAATATCAAATTGTCAAATTCAAACGGAAAAGTCATGCAACAGGAAATGTCATTCAAGCATCTAAATTACTTATCTTGTACCTTCAGTATTGTATCAAGCAGATAAAATTTCTATGCAAATTTTCTTATAAAAATTGATAAAAATGTACGAAAATGTCCACTTTGCAACTGTCCACTTCGCAACGATTTTGTCCACTTCGCAACATTTACGAGGAGTGGATGACGCCGTAACGTAGTGGACATAATCACACATTTAGCTGTCAAATAAGGCAAAACTGCTACTCTTCCTCTAGTTTTTATATTAATTACCAGCAAGCGTGCATCAGAATTCTTGCAATTTATTCTTATAAAATTATGTGATAGGGATGCAGCAGTATGTCCAATACACTAAGAGGTTTGTCCACTATGCAACGTCCTTATAGCGTTGCAAAGTGGACCGTTGCACAGTGGACATATTCACATGTTACTGGCGATTTCTTCTTTGTAATATATCATAGAACCTCAATTCAACAATTACCGTACAATGCACAAGGTTAGTTATGATTCTATGAATTTCATGATTTTTTAATGGGCGTCTCTTGGAAATATTGACCGTTGCGAAGTGGACAAGAAAAAAAAATACGGTGTCAACTGTGCCAACAATTTCAATCCCCTAAGAGTAGTGGATTGCAACACATCTGTTCTATGCTATTTTACAGATAGAATAGTAGATGACGAACGTTTCTACAGCAAAAAATTTCATCTAAATCACACGACGAGCACTCTGTCGACTATTTAGTGTTGCCGTTGCGAAGTGGACATTTTTCTATGGACGCCCATTTAAAACTGCTTTGAGAAAAATTGTTACAACTACTCCCAGTAAATGAACTCGTTTTTAATTGTTTGAATGTATTTCTAATAGATAACAGTTAAAAAATGGCAAACAAAATCAAGCAAATTATACAAAAATTGGATGTTTGCAGATATTTTTCAGTGTGGACAGACGTTTTTTTGCCGTTTTGGGGCACTTAAGTCCAAAATATTCACAGATGTCCTATGTAAAAAACAAATAAAATATGATGTCAATTGTCGAACAGAAGCTATATTTACCAACAGCGAAAAAGAAAATAGAAAAATGTTAAAATTCAAAGAAAAACATTTACTGGACAAAAAAATGCACTTTTTTGAAAAAGTCCCATATACAGTCCGCCAAAAGGTAAGCATCACCAACTTTCAAAGTTTCACCAAGAAAACATGTGAAAAGCTACATGTACGACATTTTGCATGATGATAAGCCTGAACATAAAGCACGTAATGGTACTTTCTAGTTTCGGAATGGATAATCGAAAATCCGAATTTTGCAACAAAAGATAAAACCATTCCTTCAATTAGAGAATATCATTTTCAAGAATATGAATCATTGTAGTTCAAATTTGCTACCAGATGATTTTTATGGGGTAGCTGTGGTACAACATTCAATAGTTTCGAATTTTAGGTCTAAATGGATTATTTAAATGAAGTTGGAACACGTCCAAATTCAATCAAAATAATAACAACCGTTTTTCCTAGATTTTGAAAAAAAATCATTCAAGAAATTTCCGAGTTCCATGAAAATGTTTGAAAATCAACTAAATGTACATTTTCAGCCAAGACGTACATATCGAGATAGTTATGCCTCGCAGTAATAGAAAGCGATTTTTCTGGTATTTCAAATCTTTTAAAAATGACCAAATTTTACCGCTTTCAAACCAAAAAAATGGTAAAAAGGAAGAAACAAAATAGTATCCTGTGAAATAAGTTCCAAATGGAACAAATGTTATTGATATATCTATGAGATTTATCCCGTCTGGAGATTATTTCACCAGGTGAGCAGTAAATACTTTCCAACTGGAGATTATTTCACCAGGTGAGCTATGAAATATGTTCCTTTGGAACTTATTTCACAGTGGATACTATAAACCGTTACACTTGAACACAGCAAATCATTATTTGGACATTTTGACGATTTCGTAACAAAATAAAGCATTACCAATTTGAAAACAGGTTTTTCTGAAATGACACCAAAAACTCAGATTTCAAAATTCAAAGATTATCAAAAATCCTGGTATAAAGCTTCCAAATCAATGTCCGTCTTAAAAATGGCCCTAACGTTGACAAAAACACTAATTTTAAAGCAAACAGAAAATGGAATTGTTTCGTTTCGATATTTCGTTACACTTGTGGTAATTCAGCTGTTAAAATGTCGAAAAATTAGATTATTTCTCCTGCATTATGTCATGACCTGCTATATCCACAACTGTCACCTAAAACGTACATACATTTCATGGAAGACATGAGCGTGACAGTCCTTACTCAGGTTGACAGTTCACGACAACAGCGACAACAGTTAGAACAACAGATTATATTCACTCTGGGTACCCAAAACCCCAAAGGTATAAATATAAAAACTAGTATTTAATGTACTATCCTTGGACTGGTATCTTTAATTTTATTTATTCTTACATTTTATTTGTTATTTCAATACTTTTTCGATATTTATTTTCGTTTAATTATTTTCTGTTTCGTGTTGAGGGTTAAATTTCCTCCCCTACCTATTTGGGGGAGGGGGGATTTCTTCAACTATTGGGCTCCACTGTCTAAATAATGATTTATTTTACCTATAAACAATTACTCTAAACTATAAACATAAAATTTATTTTTGTGACGTAATATTTCATTTCTCAGCCATTTTTGTTTCTCTTTCACGGCCCCTTGAAGACATTTATAATGTCGATGATCTTGGCCAATCCCTACCTCTGTCTGCTTGTTTTTAATCTTTTATGTTTTGATATGTGTATATATTTTTTGTTTTACCTTTTATCGCAGTTCGACAAGAATTTTAACTCGTTTGTTTATGTATGGATGTTAATTGGTGTTTTACCTTTGAATTAGCATTAACAACTATGCTCTTCAATCAGAATTCACGCATTGAACTGAAACTTACTTTTCTAGTCAAAGCTACCACTTTTTGTCATTTAAAGGGTTGCGCATAATATTGTAACTTTTCTTATACATGTAACGACAACAATATGAAGCATGATTGATCTTTGACACCAAAATATAAAATTATCTTGTTCATAGTGTTTTTAATAAATAAATCCTACCCCACTACAGCTTCCAAAATAGTGTTCATGTGAAAATAAAAGTGATGCCTAACTTTTGGCGGACTGTATATGTGTAAAACTACACTAGTATGTAAACGTATTTTGCTATGCATTCTGACATGTGTATTTCAGTTTAAAAAGCCAATTATCAGCAGTGAAAATGTTCGAAAAACATTTAAAAATTGAAATTTTTCATTACATCTTTGAAGTTTGTAGAATGATAGATAATTATAAAGTTGCATTGGATCTATATTTTTTTATTTTTCAATCAGAGTCTAATATCTGCTACAATATTCCAAGCAAAATCAGACAAAACTATCAGATACAATGTATGTATGCATTTTATAGAGAGAACAATTCATTGTGTGTGCATCAATTTAAATCAAGTTACAATACCCTTTGCTTCAAACATTTTCGATCAAGAGAAACACTAGCAATATGAAGCAAAACATTTTTAAATGCGAATTACTAACAAAACTGGAAACCCAATTTAAGGTTGTAATTAACCACTGATATCAAATGAAATGGTATTATCTCGTTTTTGATTAATTATGTAATGTTATTTAAACCAGGATAGAAATAAAGCCAATTGCCTTTGAAAATAGAAGATTTAGAAATCTCACAACTAACAAGTAAACATGTTATCATCGTCGGATTCAGACCTCTAATTAAAAATCTAAGGATATGAAGTGAATATACATGAGACAAAGTCTCCGCTATTACATGTTCTTGTTAAAACCAAGTAAGGGATCAACGCTTTTTTGTTGTTCTTGATCTTAAAGACAACATAAGGCCTTCAACAATAAATATTACTCATACCTTATAGTAAGTTTAAGAAATCCCTAGCACCCGCGTTGGAATTCATTGCTTAAGGGAGTACGAGTGTCAGAAATTTTGTAGTCAGAATTTAAATTCTGACCTTTTGTTTTGAAGAGCACTGCTTATGGAACAACTTGAGCAAAAAATTTTGAAAATCCATGTAGGAATTTTTGAGATATAAGACGTCAAAATTTTAGAGGGAAACAGATCTCTCTAGAGATTTCCTTTAATTTGCATAAGATGTTTGCAGGCCTTTAAATATATGAAAATATAATTGGAAGTTGGTGAAATTTTATACACTGTCTATTGTATACATTTTAAAGTTATCTATGACCATAAAAATGTGATCCACACTGTTTAAATTGACAAGACCCTAGGATATCGAATGTTTCTGAAATCTGACGCTCATACTCCCTTAATGTCCTACAACGTTATATCCATCTTTTATTTACTCATGGATGCGGGACAAACAACAAATTAACTGGCAAAGATCTTGAATTCTTCCGTAAATAGTGGTTTACAGTTGGAGATAACCCATGTGAGATCGATGCACGCGACCTCATCTCACACCGGTAAACGACCAACCAGACGTGTTGAATTTTGTGATACAACAATTGTAACCATGACAAAACGTCATAAAATACCTGACGTCACAATGTAAAGAATACTCAAATGGCGACAACGTTGTTCAAACAGTAAAGGTTACCAGACGTTTCTCTTCGCTTTTTACGGAAGAAATAGGATCTTGCATAAGATCAAAATTAAAGTTCGGGATATCTTCACTCGTGTAAGAAATCCTACGTCTTTTCCTCTCGGTTCGCTACGCTCCACTCGAGAAAAGACGAAATTTCTTACACTTGTGAAAGATATCCCGATCTTTAATCTGCCCTTATGCAAGCAAGATCCTATTAATCTTACCTTTATGTGAGTAATCGTTAGTTATTACCAGTGTTGGATCATTATTTTTAATGCGATGTTAATGGGGAATGGAGGATATGGAGTAAATGTACATGAGACAAAGTCTCTCCAAATACATGGTTAAAAAAGGCAAAGGAACAACGATTTTATTGTTGTTATTCATCTTAAGTCCATTTTATCCAGATTATGCAAATACTTGTAGGATTATTGTTATATAAATGTTTAACGTCTATTTTGTTCTGTAATATTATTAGTTTTTCAAACTATTCCATTGGTCATAAAATTATCACATGACCCTCTATAATGTGTGAGGTTTCACAAAAACGACATATAAAAAACGACTGATTGCAAGACACATATTGCACGTTACTAAAAATAACTCAAAATGTAATTTATTGTTCCTCTTACCAAAAAATTCATTTTAGAGCTTTCATTATTGTATTTGTAATCAGAACAGATGTAAAATATTAGTCAAAAATACACTTGAGAAGAAATTGTTTGTTTCCAATTCTTGTATTTATCCACTACAGGTATGCAGGTCAAAGCAAATATGTATTGGGAAAAAAATGAAATATAGGAAATGTATGTATGTAAGAACACATTAATATTTAACTAATTATGAAACAAAATTTGAAAATTCGGGTGGTCCTAGTGACTATGGATTCATAATTTTAACAGAAATTGCAAACGTGTTTCAATCAATGTGCATTAATTTAAATAAGAATATAACAATTGCCTTTTTTTTCTAGTTCAATACGATGTTGTATCGACCAATAAATGCATATCAATCTCCAGCTTTGCTCTCGGTTGATAAACATTTCTCGGTTCGATACTATAACATCGTATAGACCTCTACAAAGGCTTTAACGGTATAATATTATATTTTTCACTTGTTAGAAACAACAATACAGGAAAGCATTATGGCAAAACGTAACTAATATAACATTAAATTTTTCAATATTATAAACAGCTAAATATATACCATCAGTGGCGTGTGTATTTCAACGAACTAGCAGCATGTTACCAGAACTCTTTTGCAGAGCTGCATCTAACAGGTGGGCGATTTCTGGTCTTGTATGCTGTTCATAGCTTGTACTCTATTACTCATTTAAGGAGTATCTCATTCATGCATAGCCCTGTCCTTAGATGATTTTGACTTTCCTTTTTAGATCCTAGTAGTTACTTATTTTATGAGAGGATATGGAGTAAATGAACATGAGAACATAACACATATGTTAGCTCAAATTGCAATTGATTTTAATGAGCTGTATGGCAATTTCGGAAAATAATTCCTCACCAGCAGCATTAGAACCCAAACATAAGAAATCCACAATTTAAAAGAAGTTTAAGATGCATAAAACCAAATGAAATCCAAATAATCAGGAATATCAAATATGGCAAAGGACAAAACCACGATGGAAGGAGTTAAACCTTAGGATTAAGAATTTACATAAATTTAGATAATTGTTATAAACAAAGTGTACACATGAGATATCTTATGTACAAGTACACCATATCTAAGAAAAATAAAGAGCATACATCTCAAACACGGGGAATTCCCTCCATCAGCTTTTTCACATATGTTTGTTCATGGATATCCAAATATTTAGATTTGATCTCCACTGAAGAGACATAAGTTGTCGAAATACGCCTATGCAGAAACTAAATGCACAGTAACTTTTTCTAAGTATTTCGTTGTTTATGTTTTCAATTTCAGATTTTGAGAAAGTAGCAACCTTAACTGTTATGTTTGAATGATAATAGATTCTAATACTCACTTCCTGACGATTTACTTGCCATGTCCTTTAAGAAATTTGACACTCCCGGTGTTTTGATTTCAGCAAATTTTGCCTGATGTTCTCTACATGAACTCTGAATGAAAAAAAGCGATTCAAAGCTCAAAGAAGATAAAAATATTAAAGTGGGAAGAATGTCTTAAGGTACTTTGCTACGGGACTTAACATCGCTGGGCAACCAAGGAATATAACATTTTAAGGATCGATGTTTCATGAAACTTCTTAACTTAAACAACAGATGCTCCATTTGTATTAATTGAGCGATATTTAACATTTCGCTATTGCCATCACTTGGCGTCCGTCGCCGTCTGTCCGTCGTAAACTGTTTCAAAAATCTTCTCTTTTGAAACCACTAAGCAAATTTTAACCAAACTTGGTCTGCATCATTACCAGGGTATCTAGATTCAAAATTGTGTCTGAGGAGTCCGAAGACCTCACAACATTGCTGCGGTTACTAAAATATAACATGGGATAAACTGTCATTTTGGCAAAAACTCAAAAACCGTTACAGATATTAAAATTTCTGACGGAGTAACGATTTTCAGCATGACAAGATCTACCCGCCCTGCAATTTTGAGGTAAATCCCGTTTTGGAGTCATTACACTTTTTCCGTAAAATTTTCAAAATTCTAATATTTTTCATTTTCTTAAAAACAATTCAACAAACTTTAATCAACTTGAAATTGCAAAAAATTTTCAACATATCAAGATCCACCCACCTAGAAATTTGGAAGAAAATATGAATACCTATATAGAAGTTATTGCAATTTATTGGTCATTTTTTTGTAAGTTTATACATTTTGACTTAGGTTAAAGGATTTGATATAGAAGTTAAGATTTAATGCAAAAATATCCAGTGTGTCAAGGACTTCATTTTAACTTCATAATGGAAGTTGCCGAACTAATCTAAATTGGCCGCCAGCGGTGAGCTTAGTTTAACATTAAACCCTATGTGAAAACACATTCGATGACCTTCTCCGCTGAGACTGCTTGGCCAATTGGAATGTTACTTGGTCACGACTGCCATTAGTTGGTCCCCATCAGATCCAAGATGGCAGCCAGCGGGGAACATAGTTGGACATTGGACCATTAGGAAAAACATTTTAAGATCTTCTCCTCTGAAACCACTTTCCTATTGGAACCAAACTTGACCACAAAGGTCCTTAAATGGTCCACTTTGAAAAATATGTCCAGTAAGTCCACATTAGATCCAAGATGGCCGCAAACGGGAAGCATAGTTTTACATTGGATCCTATGGGAAATACCTACAAAAATCATCTCCTCCAACATATTTGGCCATATAACATTGAGGTGTAGTATCATACTAGAAAATGAATCTTTTATCATTCAGGTTATTTGTACTGTCTACGCCAGCCTAGGACAAGGTGAGCTGCAGGCTCTTGAGAGCCTCTAGTTCTCATTTAATATGACGTTTTGTCTCTTAAACTGTTGTATATTAGTCAGGATGTTCAATGAAAATTTAAACTAGAGGCTCAGAGACTGAGCCTGTATCGCTCAACTGACAAAATGCTTCTATGCCATGCATACCAAATGATGTTTTTTTTTACCAGTGGGGTCAAATGATAAGGTATGTTCTTCATTAGCACACGTGGTTTTTGTCTGATACTATTGAAATGAATAATTTTTGCAAAGGACCGTCTATACATTTAGTTAAATTTGATTGAATAGTTTCAGAGAAAATGATGAACAGGATGGTTTCTCATACCAGGCTCCAATGTTAAAATATGTTCTGCACTGGAGGCCATATTGTCGGATCGAAATAAAATGTAATGAAAATCGGATTTTTCCCATAGTGGCCAATGTTAAACTTAAGTTTCACGCTTAAATGTGATTTTTCCCATAGGGGCCAATTTTAAACCTAAGTTCCAAGCTGGCAGCCATGTTTTTGTCAGATAAGAACAAAATGAGCAATCTTTGTAACGGACCTTTAGCTCATCATCCGTGTAAAGTTTGGTTGAATTTGCTTCAGTGGTTTTAGAGGGGAAGATGAAATTGTGATTTTCATTTAAACTATGTTCCGTGCTTTCGGTCATGTTTTTTACGGATCGGAACTAAACGAGCATGCTTTTCCTGTAAAGTTTGGTTTAATTTGCTTCAGCGGTTTCAGAAGATAAGAAGAAAATGTGAATTTTCCAACAGGGTCCAATGTTAAACCTAAGTTCCGCGCTGGCGGCCATGTTTTTTATCGGATCGGACCGAAATGAGCAGTCTTTGTAAGGACCTTTAATACATCATTTCTATAAGTTTGGATCAATTTGCTTCAGCACTTTCAAAGGAGAAGTTAAAAAAGTGATTTTTTCCATAGGGTTAAATGTAAAACCCAAATTCCGCGCTCTCGGCCATGTTTTTTTTTCTGACAGGAATGAAATAAACAATCTTCGTAAAGGACCTTCCATACATCATTACTGTAAAGTTTTGCTAACTTTGCTTCTGTAGTTTCAAAGGAGAAGATGAAAATGTGAAATGTTAACGGACGGACGTTGGACGGACGGACGACAGGCGCCAAATCATTGCAATAGCTCACACTGACCCTTTGGGTCAGGTGAGCTAAAAATAGTAAAAATCTCCCCAAAAACTACTCATATGCCAAATATTGTGGGGAAAAAATTTATTTCAGATACGAACTGAGTTTTATTTATATGATGAAAGTCCATCTTTCAGCTGTCCTTGGTGGAACAGATTTTCCATGAGATTAATTGCATTTATTAAATTGATCCATTTTAGCAACATATTACAGAGGAAAGTCGCAATACCAATTCCAAAAGCCTCGAGAATAACTTATAAAGCGGAAGAAATCACAGAGTACACATTTAGGTGTCTCTAATAAATACCATGGCTATTTTTTACCAATACGTATATATATTTTTCTCTACTGAACAAAATTTGTTTATTCGATCAACATACTGAATATAATTTTCACTTAATACATGGCATTGAGAAGTTTTGATCATGGCCATTCATAAACATTTTCTCCCCCCCCCCGCCCCCCCCCACACACTCTGACTTGATGCAAAATAGCTAATCTTTTCGCGGAGTTCCAATTAATTTGATCATATTTCCCATACTGCTATCTTATCCTTCATAGTTCCTCCGAAAAAGCAGTATCTTATCAACAGACTGATCTGGATCTGCCAACGTTGATACTTTCCATGATATATTAATCTGATGAAAATGAACAGTTATTGTATATCTTTTTCCAAATTTGATATTCAAACTATAAATAAACGCCAGAAAATCTACAGACACTGAACTGCTGAATCTATACCTTTTCGTATTATGACGTCATAAAAGCTCCAAAGTGTATACTCCGTAGGTGTGCAACAAAAAAAAAACATAACATTTATTTACATATCGCAAGTCAACAATAAACATAATCTCTATAAGATCTTTTTAACCATCGAAGTGATTCACGACGGTTAAGCAGTTGTGAGCTTCTTCCATGGTCGCAAATGTTAATTAGCAACAGGTTCGCGTTTATGCAAAAAAAAAATGTCAATACAGCGAAGGTTATATTTGTTTTAATCTAAGGAGTATCTCCCTCTTGCATAGCTCTGTCCTTTGCTGTTTTTGGCCTTCCTATTTAGATAATTGATAATTTGTTCTCTATCAGATTTTACACATATTTCGGTATATGGATTTCCAAATGTTTAGATTTTATCTGCAGTGATGAAACATAAGTTGTCGAAATGCGCATATGCAGAAATTAAATTTACAGTGACTTTGGTATTTAGTTATTTATTACCAATGGGTCAATGTCTCTGGTTGTGGACTGTTAGTCCGCGAGGGTATTCACCAACCCAGTAGCCGGTACTTCGGTGCTGCCCCCCACCCCCCCCNCCCCCCCCCCCCCCCCCCCCAAAAAAAACGATTTTATTTGAAAAATTGCAATATATAAATTTAAGAAAATTTTGTTTAAAACTAAGGAGTATCTCCTCTTGCATAGCTCTGTCCTTGGCTGAATTTTTTTTCTTTACTTTCCTATTTAGATTCTATTGATAATTTGTTCTCTATCAGATTTTACACATGCTTCGGTATATGGATTTCCAAATGTTTTGATTTTATCTGCACTCATGAGACACAAGTTGTCGAAATGCGCATATGCAGAAATTAAATTTACAGTCAAGCCGGTATTTTGCCATTTATATGTATGTGTTTATTTCAAAACTTTAGACGAAGTTGAGACTTGAATAAGTTAAGCATAGCAAACGATATTTTTCATAGAATATGAAGACTATGACTCGTTCACTATCATCCACTAGCCTCTGTGCTACGGAATAATAGTGTGCGATATACAGTCGTAAAAATCCAGATACATGTAACATATACATGGTTTATGGTTGTCCGACTTCTATATATAAGTGGTTTTAGAAATGTCCGGTTATGTCAACATAACCCTTGTTAAAGATTAATTATGAGGAACTGAATCTGAAAATTGGTAACATTTAGAAAAATAATAAATCTATGGGGAGTATAGTCACAGCTTGGTCATTCAAATAAAAAAGCGGTTTGGCATAAATAATAAATAAAATTTTCTTAACACTTACTGCCGCAGAAAACCAGTTAAGAGCATACTTTGCAAAATAGTAGCATGAATTGCTGTAATGTAGCCAACCCCTATGGCACTCTGTAGATACTGTATCTATATTGAATAGGAACAAAAATCATAAAACGCAAACTTAATGCAATTTTTATCTATCCTTATTGTTTTTCATGTTCTATAAAGATAAGTAATATCTTTTTCTCGTGTATTATGTATGCTTTTAACTTATAGGTCCTGTTCTATATAGACGTTTTCTTGTTTTCTTCGTGTTAAACAAGTTGGTTAAAGGAAAAAAAAAATTCTGAAGTTGCATAATAATCAGTAAATTTTGTTATGCTGTACACGTGTTTCAAGGAGTTCCTCTCATCAGCAGCATTTGAATCAAATAATACAGGGAGCCATATCAAAAAAAAAAAAAAAAACGAAAAAAAGGTACTCATTACCAACATAAAGCAATAGGAAGGAAATCAGGTACCAAGGAAATCCACCGAATGCAGTACATGGGATGATGCCTCAACATTTTGCAGGGGTGCGAATTTTGATAAGGACAGAACATTCTTATAAAATGGAAAGTAATTTTTTCATATCAGACAAGTTTGACTACTCGGTTGATGAAAACCCTCGGGGAACTTGTCAACCAGAAGTGGCATCGACCCAATGGTTTCAAAGGACGAAAACACTCAAGTTGAATAATATACAGTAAATTTTGTTATGCTGTGCATTTTCGTAACAACAATATTCCACACGTTTGTTAAACTCCCGTTTGAGGTTGAATACGACGTTAAGTTAATATCCTAAGCTTCATAAGCTTCCTTGTTTTAACCACCCTCGCCACTTGAAACGGGTAATGTATGATTAAGTGTACGTTTGGAAACCTTCATAGAAAACAAACCTTTCGTTTGCTCATGAATTACGATATTTTTTTATATTCTTGATTTATAGAGCCCGGTTGCTCACAAATAGGCTACTTCAACAAAGGTATGTTATCCAAAACGTGAAGTCATCCCCCCAGAAGTTTTACGGTCGACATCACTATCTTGTGGACTGCTATGGGATATCTGTTTCCCACATGACAACAGATCTTTCCCTTTATAGCTTAATTGTTGTTTCCTCTACCGGATTTGACATGCTCAACACGGCGGGTGTCTTATAAGAAGCAGGAGATGCTAACTCTACCGGTGCACCTGATCTCACCCATGGTTTTTTATTGGGTCCGTGTTGTTCATCTTTGTGTGTGAGTGTCTTCATTTTTCTTTTCTGTGCCGTACCCATGTTGTGTCTCTGTTTTTTTTCTGCCTTTTTTGTTTCTGGTGTTGCCATTGTCCTTGGATTGTTCGGTTTTGGATTGACGGTTCGGTTCTTACTTACTTTATAACACGCTATTTGAATCTGGTATGGTGAAAGTAAGTGAGAACCGAAAATCAACAGTAGTAATGTCGTGAATTCTACAAAAGAAGTTATTGATGCAAAGTGTGAAGAACAAATAGTATATCAAAAACGAAATGCATCCCTTTAAAACTAAAATTAGAACATTGTTTTGTTAAAAGCCAATTTTAAACTATCATGTGCACTCGTTTAAGGATGGTCACTCCTGAGGTTTTTGAACTGTCACTGACTTTCGGAATTCTCTTATATTATCCATCATGATGCATTACAAACTTTTGCACACTTACCCCAATTTTTTCTTCCAAAATATGTTCGTATACATCTTGAATAAACTTCTGACAAAATTTAATGAAAATCTTGATATATCTTCATTGTATTTCAAAGGTTGATTGCCTTAATGCAGAGTAAATGAAAAATCTAATGGTGTTCGGTTTCCCGCCAAAATTTCTGGCACTTTAATCTCAAACACGAGCACACTGACCTATCAATAGTTTTTGCTTAAAATGATTTATGATCGATGTTCTAATAAATAAGCATACTGATTTCAAATCCTTAACATTCTGAACTTAAGGAGTGACCATCCTTAAACCAACTTATACAATATAAAAACGACTCACTGTAATCGTTATATATTATGTGCTTTGCTTTTTTGACAAAGATAAACATAAACAAATTAGCTAAAGAATAACATTTAAAAAAAATGTTTAAATCATTCGCAAAACCCATTTCTGGACTTACTATTACATTGTATGATCAATAAACAAAAACATCTAAATTTGTACCTTATTTTTATCAAAATAATTTCCGCGAGATCCGAGTTTATCATTTAAGAAATCAAGATGTCATAAACGTGATACCAGCAGATCTTGCCTTGATGTCTGCACAGCTGCACAGCCAAACCAATGTTTACAACATAACTTACCAAATACAACTAAAAACAACAAAAGTCCAAGGTGCATTTTGCTGTCGATATTCCTGTACAAGCTCAATACTACTTGTGAACTGACAGGTGGTTATTATCATATTATAATGTAAACTGCATTGCTTTTTAAGCAGACAAAAGTTCTTATCTAATTTATTGTTAGAACAAATAAAAGGATATGGAGTAAGTGCACATGGGACAAAATCCCTATAAATGCATGGTAAGATTAAGCAAATAGAACAACGCTTTCATTGTTGTTCTTCTTAGATCTTAGAATTGAAAAAATAGAGCTGGACATCAACAAACCAAAAAAAGTACAAAAATCAGAAAAATCAGAAAATTCTTCAAAAAATTGAATGAACTGTTTAATAGGAGACAGGTTACTTATTGTTAAATAGGAAAGTTGTTTTTATGAACAGTTTTCATAGATGAACAACAACAATAAAAGCGTTGTTCCATAGCTTGGTTTTACCATGTATTTGTAGAGACGTTGTCTCATTTGTATTTGATCTATATCCCTCCATTGCTTATTCGAATTGTAATAATTCATGGAGTTCGTTTTAAGACCTAGTTTGTGAAGTACTGTGTCTCAAGGTCAAATGCCCCACCTTGATCTAAATATTCATCTCATCCAAGTCATGTGCTTTTATGTGCTTAATAACTTGCTCTGTTGGTCTTTTATTTAGTATTTAGTATTTAGCATTTGCAAACAAGAAGCATTAAGTCCATTAAATAGTCACTAGATGCTCAAATTCATTTTTTTTTGTAAATACTCGGGCGAGGAGGTGTAATTTTTAAACAAAATGATGAGGGATAAAGATATTTTTTATTGTTCAAATAGACAAATAATAAAATGTGCTGATTGTGGCGTAAAATGCATTAATAAGTCAATTTTGTGTTCATTAATTCCATATGAAATTCCTTTAAATCTTTGAAATACCAAAATTGTACAGCCTAAAATAACTTTTACCTCAGTTTAAACAGATTTCTGTTAATTGTGGGTGACTCACAAGTGCATAAACTATATCTTCTTGGAAAAATGTCATACAATCAGAACTAATGTAAAATATCCTTTAATATTTAGAAAATCAAAATCACTATACATACCTTGAATATAACCGTCAAAAGTGGATACCATAAAAATGCAAAACTGCAGCTTGAATTATCCTATACCTTAGTTAAAACAGGTTTCTGTTGCTTGTTTTTTTTTTTTTAGATTTTTAAATATTTTTATAAAAACAACATGTTGTTATCAAAACCCCTTGGTGGTACAACGATTCTACCAAGGTTCTTCCCTGTGTGTTAGTCACTAAACCAAACCAGGGGATTTAGTAAGTGAATCAAATATTTTTAGTTACAACTATACAACATATTTTTTTCCTTATTTAACAATTTACACATTACGGATTTAGATTATTACACGCTCCCAAAAATTTAAGAGAAAAATGTAGAACTTTGACGTGATTTTTCCTGCCGTGCAAGGACACCCAGAGAGCAGCCGTTTGGCACTAGATTGAAGCTGTCTGGGTTTCCTTTCACCACAGGAACAACAAGCTCCTATTTCATCTAAATCTTTACTATTTTTTGTTCCTTTCTTTTAACAAGCACATGCCCCTTCCAGAATTGAAAGAGATTCAAACTTATATCCTTAAATTGTGTAGATATAATATTAAATATAGAGACGTCAACGAATTTTAGATTCTTAACAAACTACAAGTCATTTCCAATATAAATAGGCCATAGTTGTCATGTTTGATTTCATATTTTGCAGCACGTAATTTATTTACAACAATGAGTCTTGTATATATTTATACATGTGTATATATATTTACGGACTATAGTTTCATGAGTATACCCAAATTGTAAGTAAACATGAAGTCTGCTTTTATGAAATACCATGAATAATATGAGTACTAAGTCATAGAAATCAAATTGAAAATACACATAAGGCAATAGTACCCAATATAGGGTATTCATTAGAAACCATTTTCTATGAAGTTACAGTAAAAAAAAGGGGGGCACTAAGTTAACTGGGCTAAAATATAAATGCCATCCCAATACACACAGACAAATTTTACCAAAAAATATACATAAATATACAAAAACAACATACAAAAAAGAACATAAAAAATTTTGTTGTAAGACCCCATTTATTTCCTGATATATGTTTTCACCAATCTTGTTCTTACAGAGTTTGGTAGCAAACTTTATTTCGTTTTTTATTATATTTAAAATCATATGTTTTGTTATTATTTTCGATATTTTGCGATATTTCTATTCTTCCATATTGCCCACTTTACTGTTATCAAAATTGTTTCAAGTGCTAACATTTTTAGATCTACACTTTGAGTACCTAAAATTATATCATTTTCATAATTTTGTATCTGGTCTACGCCGATCCGTACACATAGAATGTCTCTTAATTCGAAAATATCTTTCCAAAGTTCCTCAACAAATTTACAGTGAACATAAAATGTAGTAAATTTTCCTTTTCTTGACAGAAATGACATTCGCCGTTTGACCTATTAATCCTTTGTAATAATTCTCCAGTATATACGACATTATGCAAAATTTTCCATTGAAGTTGTTTAGATTTGCTATTTCCGAAATTATCATTTAATGATACCCATATTTTATCCCACTGAATATTAGTTCAATATTGAGCCGCCCATTTACATTCGCAATTTGGCGTCACTGAAAAATCATAGAATCTTTGAATTTGCTTAAGTTTTACGTCTTTGATCGCCACGACTTTATCTTGTTTTATAAATTGTGTTTTTTTTTTTATTTCAAATGGGAATTTCTTCAATGGCGTGTTGAAATTATTTGATTTCAGTATTTTTATATCATCCACCGAAAAGGCTGCCTTTATTTGACTATATTGGGAAATCAAATTCCTTTCATCGTTCAATGTATTGACAATTAATATTCTCAAAGATGATTCAAAGGAATTGGTTTGTGTATTCCATAAACATGATAAACCTTTACCATTTTTATTCCACTTTCTGAAAAATTATCAAAAAATTAAGCTTTCCCCCTGAACCTAAATTTTGAGTTTCCCATGGTGTTTTCCTTCAAGAGATCGTCCTCGGAGAAAACGTTAGCCCTTTGTAAGCTGTGGAATTCAACCCAAGAAGTCAAGATGTTTTCATTATACTTTGACATCTTTAACTGCATGAACTGGCTTAACCCACTTATATCACAACATGTACAAGTGAAATATTCCTCTTCAAATTAAGTGTCAAGGGAGGTTAGCCAGAATTTACCTATTGCATTCCACTTTTGAAGATCAGAATTTATAATATTATGCATACTTTTAACTTGCTTTGATTTAATAAAATTTCTCAGATTCACCATATTCATACCACCCTTTTTTTTTTGGGGGGGGGGATAGCAAGCTATTGACACTTTGTTTGGTTTGCCATCCCAAATGAATGACCACATAATGTTTTAATTTCTTTTTCGTATTTAGTTGGTATACCACTCATTTCTATTTCATATCCAATGATAGATAGTACAAAAGATTTTATTATAGAACTTTTCCAGTAAAGGGAAAATCTCTTGCCTTCCAAACCTCAATTCAGGTCTTAATTTTGTTAATTTTATACAAATTTCTATCATACCCATGTTGAACCCCAAGAGCTTTTATTGGTTGCTTTGTCCATTTAATATTATTGAATTTAGGTTTTTTATGCCGCCATTTACCCAGATACATGCCGAGCGCAACTAGCTTTTTCCGTAAATTTCCAAAACTTTGAACGTTTCCTCTATCGACTCTTCTGTTTCAATTAGCAACTGCGTATCGTCTACGAACATGTTTAATTTAACTACGATTTGATCCCCATTTCTCGACGGAAGATTAATCCCCTGAATATTATTATTACTTCTAACGGTTGCCGCAAAAGGTTCTGCTTGTAAAATATATAATGAGGGCGCTATTTGACATCCCTTAGGATTGAGCGGGATATCCTTATATATTTAGACACAAACCCATTTGTTTGAATACATTTTTTTGCGTTTTTAAACATCATAAAAACCCATCCTCTGAATTTTTCACTAAATCCCAATTTTTGTAAGCTAAGATCTATCCATCCCCATTCCAGCCGATCAAACGCTTTCTGTTGATCGAGAAATATAATTGATCCCTCTTGATCGAAAAAAAGTCTCATAACTCTTGCAACAAAAATCGAAATTTCACGAAAAAGTATACAGATACTGGAACTATCATACCAGTTATCTCTACAAAGTTTGAAGTGAATCAGCCAAACGGTTTGTCAAAAGTTTGTCAAACGCGATATTTGAAACGGACGGAGAGACGGTCAATCGGACATTGGTATACCATAATATTTCCGTCATTAGACTGGCGTATAATTATTAAATGCAGGTAAAAAAAAATCATCTATTTCGTTGGTCTGAAAGTTATTTCCATATTTATTGGAGAATTAAATGCATGTTCATATGCACCTCTAATATTTGTGTATGTCTTTCTTGTGTTTTTATAACTGTCAGCCTAATAGACAATACAAATATACTTAATTGGTGATATTATGTTAGTTTTATTTAGATGGTCCGTATGTTTCAGAGTAATTAATTGAATTAAAGTGCTTCGTAAGAAAAGGGGTGGTTAAAATGCCTTCGCACTGCGCGCTCAGGCATTAAGGGAAATTGACAAGATACTCTGCTTGCATCTGTTAAATTAGTTTTGAGAGCTAGTGACCTGAATATTTTGCATACAAACTGGCCTCTCACTGATACTGCCGATGTCTACTGAAATATATGATGATTCTTGACCAAATCTTTCGGGAAGTTTTGTGTTAGATATTTCGCTCGTAGTTCGACATTGTTTTAACAGCAGACTATGCTCCTTGAGCAAGCTGGCAGATGTACTGCGAGCACCCATTGACCTATCTTTCAAAATTACGTATTGTTATTTTCTCTCCTTTCAAGATTGTGGTCATGGAGTAAGTAGACTACCTGTATTGCGTTTTATTCGTATTATACTATAGGGAAACAGGACAGATAAAGGGGATGTTTGGGTACCCATAAACCGGTTTAACTCTACCGCTGGCTTTTGCTAGTGCCGGTACCAAGTCTGGATGTCCCGAGTTCCTATCGTTATTTACGTTTGTCGTTGTATTAATTGTGTTTTTCCTTTGTAGTTCCCTGGCAGATAGTGGCATGTGATTATAATTTTCAGCCATTGTAGATGTTTCCTATTGTCCCTTTTTTTCATTAATTCAAATGTAAAAAATCGTAAAGTGAAAATAACATACCGCTGCAGAGTACCAGCTAAGAGGTTGCTTTCCAAAGTATTAACATGATTCTCCATAATGTATCCAACTTATATGACATTCTGCAGATACATGTATAGCATCTAAAATAAAAAAAATACACACGTTGTAGTAGCCTTTTGCAATGTCAACATAATGATGCAATCATCTGCTTCTTCATAGTTTTGGTTTGTTTCTCTTTTTTTGCCAGTAATTAAATATAGGAAATGAGTAGTATTAGAAGTAGTAGCATATTAAAGAAATACAACGGCAAACAATTACCGAAACAAATATGCAAAGAAGAATTAAATCTGGAAAACAGGCAATATAAAAAAGGCAGAAAACAATATGACAAATATCAAACAGGAAACAAGAAAGCAAAAAACTTAAGCACTAGCAGTTTGAACTCACAGGAAAAAGGTCATAGAAAATCATTTTCATTTCCTTGATTGAAAAGGACTAAAGTTTATAACCAAATGGGACAAACCGCGCAATAGATGCACAGAAAATAGGACATACAGAAATCTCTTACAATAAAGATACTATTGCGAAATAACCGATTAAAGCCAAAATGCATGAAAAGCATTACATACTTAAACCGAAACAACTTGATTTTGTGAAAGCTAAAAAGAAACTTAAGAAAAGCAAGTTTGTCATGTTTTGTCGACAAATTCCGTCACGTAGCGACTACATTCTTACAACACGTCCCCGTCAACGGTTATTACACTGTATTTAGGGTATTTAAATTTCTCACTCTTGATTTTTTGTAAAATTCCATATAACGCAACACAGTAATTAATAAAACACAATATTTACGCACATTATCAAAATACCATAAAAATGTATTGTAAAATAATATAGCCTGTGTTCCAGATTTTACCACTTGCTCGTAAAATATTATGATACCGTACAGCGGGTATAAGGTAAATATTAAGATCTAGTAAAAAAATTTACTTACCGAGAACAATGAATACCAGATAAAATCTAAGATACATATTCAGTTCTTTGAGAATTGGCATGTGGGATTTTATCAATAGTTTTGCCATGTATGTAGGTACATGTTTGTACTATTAAGAACCGTATATGTCTAGAGACAATTGCATTTTCAACGACTGCAGATAGTTTTTTTTTTCTCAGTTCTTTTCTTGTATAGCACCGTTTTGACAGCTTGGATTGTGGCGTCTACTGAAAGCCTCTTGATAACAAACATTATGTGTATAACACAGTATCTAACTTTTATAATTGCATTATGTTTTAATCTGCATGTGTTTTCTCAATCCTCCTTGATATCAAATATTCGGAGTTAATTATTCACAGCTCTTAATATTTCTGAGGTATATGGTACTAGTATGGTTATAATAATATCTGATTCTTTTAGGGTCCTCTTGATACAAGCTTTTGTGCTATGTCTTTATTTTTCGTGTATTCTCTTTTCCTGTTACAATGGCCGCCGGTCGATTAGATAAGTAACCTTAAAGTACACATGTATACAAAATACTACAAAAACATGATTTCTCTTCAGATTTCATGGATTTTCTTTAACAGAGTTCTTAACATATAGGCTATCGGCAGACTATCTACGTACATGTAGCTTGTGAATCGATAGAATGTCTACGTATCTTGTGTAGCTTCTGTCGGCTATCGGTAGAATGTCTACGTATCTTGTGGAGCTTCTGCCGGCTATCGGTAGAAAGTCTACGGATCATGTGTAGCTTCTGCCGTTTACAACTAAATGTTCCAAAGATGTAAACAATACTTTCAAAGTACATCAAATTAATTTGAGATATGTCCAAAAACACGTCAAGTCTGACAGTCAAGGTGCGAAAATTCAGCATAAGCTATAGTCTAAATATTTCAGTCGCATTATTATTTGAAGCGAATATATATGTTGCTTTAACGACTTCCAAATCAAGATCAAAACCAGCTAAAGCACAGCGTTCTTTCCTTTTTCTTTCTTTTTCTTGTGATCCCAATCAACCAATAATCATTCTGTCACTGTAATGAATAAAAATGACAACAAACGTCAGAGGGAGATGCCAGGAAGGAAAATATATTGGATCAACGACAAATCCAAGCAAGTAACCCAAACACAGCACAATTTATGAAAACCGTCATTTTCCAGACCTTGGACGAAATTGAAAAAAAAGAAACTTTGATGTTTTAATGCCAGGTATATTTAAAATACATTTATGTATTGTTTGATGCAAAATCAAGACCTGTATCTGTTTACATGTATCATGAAATAAGTAGCATATTCAACACTATCATCCTCAAAAGCACCCACTCTACACAACAGTAAGAGGTGTTGTGTAGATCTATATACTCAGTAAAGATAAAACGGTAAGTTACATACATTGTACCTACATTGTAACCTTTTATATATAGTTTTATAAATTTTCTCATGAGCAAGCACCTAATATATCCCAGTCCATAGGAAATTAAAGACAATAAAGAATTGGACGCTTGTGGACAACATGAAATTAGAATTAATCAAAAATCATTGCAATTTTCCTTTCGTTAATGTCTTTTCCTTAGCTGTAAAATTCTTTTATTTATTTTAGCTGATACAATATGTTTGAGCAACCCTCAATACTAAGACGTAACAAAAAGCTTCTTATTTCTAAAAAAAGCTACTGCTCCAAAGATACCAGGAGGAACGCTTGACATCAACACTCCCTAAATTCTATGGTCGCTATCACATATGGATTAAAAGTCTTGTAATTTTTGTTCCTGGCTACTATTTAATAGGGGTGTTGTCCGGGGGTGTTGTATCTCTTATTATCTGTTAATATAATGTGAGGTTGTATTCTTTTTTTGTGTGTGTAATCTTTTTTTTCATATGCAGATCAATTCATAACTATACTGTTTAGAAAGGAATGACAAATTTTGGCAATAAAAAGGAAGTGTATGTGTTAAAAGACAAAAGAAAAATATTCTTTAAAAAGGGATTAACGGTGAAGCAATGGATACTGAATGCCTTTATTGTTGTTCGATATCCTCAACAAACCATGACATTTTCAAATTGAGCACGTTGTGATAACTTCAAAACGACGATAGCAAATAAACTGTATGACAAAGGTTTATTTCCACAAGATATAAAGAGTACTTTTCACAAAAAAGAAAAATAAATAGAAATTTCAAGAGAGAATTCCATTTTTCCAATTGATTTCGACATTTTCCATTGAGTCCTTAGCATATCACTGGACAAAGACATATATCCCCAAGAGTTTCAGTAAACTTATAATATGTACAAAGAAATGTTCTTATTCTCGTATATGGTCGAATTAGATTAACACCACACGTGGGAAACATCAACTTAGACATACAGCCAGGCGCTGCCACTCATAGTTCGTAAGTAAGATAATATTATATACTCATTTAAATACCTATATTCTGATTTGTTCAAATCATGTCACATGACATGTGAAATTTCGCTGGGTCAAGCTCTCGGGCGACCTTAATATCTCGGGGAGAGAAACCGCTGGGTCACACACTATTGTAACGTCATGATTTATTTAACTTTACGGAGATTGAGAAAACAAGATCCGCCCATGATACTGGTTCTAATTGTACTCCCCTACTTACCGATCTGTTTTCACATTCTTTATATAAATCAGAATTGATACAAGCCTTAAAAAAAGACGAAAAACGAAAATGTCACATCTCTCAAGACTTTAATTTCACTTTTGATATAGTGATGATGCTCTTTTACTCAAACCCGTATTTTCTTGTTTAGTACTTGCACCCAATACAACTGTTGAAAACACAACAGAAACTAATGGGTCAACTTAGATATTTAAATCTGGATTTAAAATTGGAAAAAGGACAAACAAATGCTATATGGTTGTCAACATGAGTTGGTTGAACATCATGTCTATCATAATGCAACAGCTCCAAGCTTTTGACTAACATTTTACAAGATCCGTCATCTTAAAAAAACGGCAACAGAGATAAAAACAGAGACAAAATAATGACGCGAGACAGCCACAATGCACGGACATAAAAATACGACATTAAAAACTAAGACACTCATAGTATGAACTCTCATGAAAACCGGGAGCTCCAGAAGAGTAAGCATGTCCTGCTCCACTAGTGGCACCCGTCACTGACTCGTTCTTGGTTACGACGGCTGATTTGAGTTATTATTTCACACATGATTGGTAATGCATATCGGATACGCTCACCCTGTCGGTTGATGAAGACAAGATCAAAGGAAACATAATCGCCGAAAATTACAATCATATTGCACAATCTACCAGGGAACTGCACAAGAAAAACACTAAAAGATGCATAGTTTATCACTCGTAATGCAGCTCATACGAACATGCATTATGCAATTTTTATAACGAATTGTGAGACTAGGATAACGGTATGATGCGGTTTCTTTGGTGGGTAAAACTTTTCTATATAAATTGGAATGTTCATTCCAAGTACCTATTAAAATTTGATAAACATAATCACTTGGAAAGGCTTTTTAAGATGTCGGCTTTTACGCCTAGCAACAGGTACAGAGTGTATTACAGGAAACAAACAATGAAAGAGATGGAGTAAATGCACACAAGACAAAGTTTATACAAATGCATGGTAGAACCAAGCAGTATAACATGTATAAGGGAAAAAGTCTGTGAAATGCCAATAAGTAATAGTAAAATTAATAACAAACACAAGTTCAATATATCGGTACAGTTCAGTTAATGTTTTTTTTTCAACGTTTGCTGCAGGTTAACCAATGATTATGTTGGAACCAGAATCAACTACTCTGAAAAAAAAATAAATTCTTTTATGCAAACATACATGCTGTATGTAAAGTTGAACAGGAGATTCGCAATTTTAGAAATTAAATAATTATCGATGACGCATATCTGTTATCACATTATTTCTCTTCTTCTTTTAAGTTCCCAAGAATGGTATTCGCGAAATTAAATGCAAATCCCCAGTGACTAACATTTTCAACTGATTGTGAAATATCAGCTAATTAATTCCACAAATTAATTCTTCTGCTATCTTAAGAAAAAAATAAATCTGAAATGGTCCGGAGAATGAGTTCTACTGGATTTCACGTAGCATCTCCAACTCAGATGTGTGCCCTTGAAAAAGACTTTATCACTATACAATCACTCCAAATCAATTAAGCAAATGTTTAACCACCGCATAAAGACTCAAACTGAACACTTTCAAGCAATGGTACGTAGTGTCCTAATGACTATCAAATCAGAATGAAGTTTACAACTTCAATCGGAAGTGATGAGAGTTCCAATTTACACGCCCTTGAATAAGTTTGAAGAAAGGTCTTGTACTAAGTGTGCACAACGACATAAGAATACCGAGATAACAAAGGATGCTTTAAATACAAAGAAAAGTTCCGAGACTTGCCAAAACACGAGATTACACAACCACGATACAAGAGAAAGTCACAAAAGCACGGAATCAAAACACACCATTGACAACCAAGGAACCTACATGTACATACAAATGAGAGAAACATCTGGTCCTCTGAAAGGATAAGCATGTCCAACATTGTATAAGAGTCTTTTGTACTGTGAGCGAGTCAATCCAGCATTTATGAAAAACCGTTAAATGCAAAATCACTGAAGACGTGAAATATAGATGAAAATGTCCCTTTTTTATTTTAGACAACGACACGTAATATCTTTCAATGATGCTTTGGTAACATTGATAGAATTTCTTGAGGAACGAAAGTAACAAAGGCTGTAGGTTCCACTAAAGTAAAAAAAAACTAGGACACTTAATAAACATCAAATATTTGCTTGTATTTCTGAAGATTACAGAAATAAAATACTTGATTATGATGGAATTTGTTCTTTTAAATACGAATATACAAATTGTCAATGAAAGTGAAATTGTAATGATTTGACAAAGTCTTTTCTTGTAGTTAATGCTCGATTTTCAAAAAAAAAAAAAAACCAAAAACAAAAAAAAAAAAACAGTCGGCCTGGTAAATGCATAAATTTGTTCAAAATTGTTATGGATGAATACTTTAAAGCCTAATGAATGGCAAGCTAATGCTGATTTCTTCTACATTATATTTATATTAGGGATGTCAAAATGCATGAAAAATGCCACTCGAGTACTCGGATTCAATACTCGAGTATACTCGAGTACTCGGTATTTTGAAACGAAAATTACTAGACTTCAAGATTCTTATCATTCAATGATATATAACTACAAATATCTCCCCAAATATTTTTTTGATCATGTTAAATGCCATAACAGGAGCACCAATTACTGTTTGTGTACCATTATTGCCAATCAAAAGTTTGATTAAACAACATTCAATTACAGCGAAATTATGTACAAGTTTTAACAACAACTTGTTTTTGTTAAGTAACACGCTTGTCTGATTAATCAAATTGTTTAAATCACAATCAACGCTTATATAAACATATTAATTAATTTATTAATTTTCAGTAAAGTATATATATAATATTTAATCACAAAGTGTACATTTTCGGCATTTCATTTATAAGACAGCCGAATTATTTAAAATCACTATGGAATCGCAGATGAGTCTTTATGTAACAATCTGGCTGCTCGGCTACGTGTACCTACATATTTTAGTTAAATCGATTCCTCATATGTATCATTTTATTTTCAAATGTCGATATAAAGCAAGTCGATTTTCGTCAAATAAAAATTCATTTTAAAGTAACAGCAACAAATTTGCTCTGATGTGTACAAAAGNCAAGCAAGTATTTATGTTTATAGAGTGTTTTAATTTTTTTACTGTAGTGGAACCTTAACAAATCCATGACTCAGCGGCTTTTGGCACAGTCTTTTTACTCTATTCAAAATAGCATGCACAGGAGTCACAAAACAGCTGAGAAATGTACACTCCATACGGTTGAGAGGTTGTTATATTGCTGCTGAGATTAGAGGGATTTACTGTTTACTGTCTAAGGAGCTTTTACTGTAACCAGGTGTTGAATTTTATTTGATAAATAATTTATGTTCGTCTGAGTTCACGACATAGGATATAACAATGAATAAAACTTGTTTGTCAAACACTCTGATGATAGGGAATTTACCTTTGTAACAATAGAAATAAGAAGTTTGCATTTTTTCTATAACAATTATATTCACAACTTAAACATGCATGATGTAATTTTAGAAATGATACGTTTTTATGCTTAAATGATTGTCTTTATGTCATGCTCGGGGATTTAATACACAGGCAGAGAATCAGTTTTCTCTGTGAAGATATGCAAATGTCAAATTTATTGGTCTGGATATTATCCCATGTATTTCCTATAATGAATCCATCCGTCTTAAGAAAAGATAGATCTACACCATTTGAAAATATGGTGGCATAAATTATAGAAGTACCACTTTGTCGTGAAATATAACAAAAGTCAATTTTATTCACGTGATAATTGTTTCGAAGTACAGCTCCCAATAGGCAAAAGTGATCTCGAGGAAATTCTATTTTCCTTTTTACAAAACTGACTTACTCCTCACCTGCTTGCTGGTATATGTATTATCTCCCCGGAATGGCGCATTTGTGTGCGGGTGTACTTATGGAGAACGCCGCGTTTTTATTTTTATTTGTTCTCTTTTATTCATTATCATTTTTTAGCGCGGTTTATTAGTTATCTTTAGCCATCTTTCTGTCGTTGAGTTGAGATGGGGATGTTGATATAACCCGGCAATATTTGGACATTTGGACTTTACTTCAAATTAATCGTTTTTCAGTTAATATTCTATTCGGGCAATTCTTCTAATACATTTTAATCATTTCATTACATAATTCTTAGTGCTAATTGTGACAAGTAAGTTTATCTATTTATTCTTTTCTTTATTCTTTCGTTTTAAATTAATCTCTCAATTATTTCTATTGTTCAAAATATGTTTATCTCTCTGGAAGCCGGAAAAAACTGTTTGATATCTTTGGACACTAATTTGTTTGCATAATTATATAACAACTGTTTTTAATTATCTATTCATATTTGTTATTCTATATTGTTAGTCAGTTTTGATCTTGGGTCTGTAAGTGTCCAGATACCGCAAATTAAAATAAAAGTTTATAATTTGGAATACCATATTTGTTTCATATAACTGGAATTTACTTGGTTAAATTTGGTGAGAAACAGTGCTGGATCCTGTGTACCAAGCTCTACCAGAACTAGTTTCCCGAACTAGAAATGTATCCGTGGAGAAATAACATGACAAATGGAAACTGGATTAACCAGTCGTATAGAAATGGATCACCATTTACAACGCCTGATACGGAATTCCAATGCAATTTTTGCGCAAAAACTGTAAGCATGTTTAAATTAGATATATGCAACGCACTAAATTCATTTTGTCACAAGTGTAAACGTCATGGACATTTTTCTCGTATTTGCCATTTTCATCAGAAATCCGAAAATAGCATGAGAAGAAAATCAAAATCTAAAATTCAAAGACACAGAAAACGAATGGAGAAGTTTTTTCAGCAGAAACAAATGTCTAATTAAGAAATAATTCATGGGCGCCGGTGGTTTGTTGGAGATTTACATATGGGTGGCCATTATTTTCGTTAATATTTTACGAAATAAACGAAAATAATGGACACCCATATGTAAATCGACTACGAACCACCGGCGAACATGAATTATTTCGATTCTAATATGACATTCCATGATCTGAGCGGACCTATAGCGTACAAGGTAACGACAGCCATTACTGCAGATTTACTGACGTTTTTGTGCACAAAACATATTGTGACGTCGTCAATTTCAGCGTAATGACTGTTGTGAAGTTGCTCATTATGTTATTGGAGATTTTCATATGGCTAGTCGTCATGGTTTCCATTGTGCCCATATTAGAATTTTCCGTTTAATGGATTAGACACTGAACAACTAGCAGCCATTACGTGTGCGTCTAGAGAAGAAATTAAACAAGATAATTTTAGAACTTTAAAAGCCAAAAACAGAATACTTGTTGCAGAAAATTCAAAACTTAAACTACAAATTTCGGTCTTAATCGACAAAAGTGTGAAGAATGATATTTTAAAGACTGAAGATGATGATTTTAAAATGGAACGTTATGACATTGATCGTAAGTTACAGACTCTGGAACGAAAAATAACAGAGTCCGAACGTATTATTGAAAATGTATAAAAGGAAATATATAAACTGAACCTGGACATTTATAATTTAGAACAAACAAAACATCGGCTGGCAGTGATTTTGCAGAATAGTCAAATGAAGGAGCGTATGTTGCAAAGGGAAATTAACGAAATTGAAGACAAGTCTCATCATAACAGAGATGAACATTGAGATCTTTAGGCAGTGGATAAAAGGCAACAATGACCTCCCATTCAAAAGGTGTACTACGCAAAATGTATTGGGAGAGGACGCTTCCCGAGAAGGTAGACTAAGATACTCGGGACCGAGTTTAGGGGAGAGAAAGGGAGAATATAACCCGGCAATATTTGGACATTTGGACTTTAATTCAAATTAATCGTTTTTCAGTTAATATTCTATTCGGGCAATTCTTCTAATACATTTTAATCATTTCATTACATAATTCTTAGTGCTCATTGTGACAAGTAAGTTTATCTATTTATTCTTTCCTTTATTCTTTCGTTTTAAATGAATCTCTCAATTATTTCTATTGTTCAAAATATGTTTGTCTCGCCGGAAGCCGGAAAGAACTGTTTGATATCTTTGGACACTAATCTGTTTGCATAACAACTGTTTTTAATTACATATATATATTTGTTATTTTATATTGTTAGTCAGTTTCGATCTTGGGTCTGGAGGTGTCCAGACACCGCAAAATAATAGTATATAATTTGAAATACCGTATTTGTTTCATATAGCCAGAATTTACTCGGTTATATTAATATGCAACATCCGTCAGTTAAAACGACACAGCTGAAAATTTTATTGCAGTATAGACATAAAACAATTCATTCTTTCTCACAAATTAAAGGTTAAAACAAATAATTTATGCATAATTAATTATATAAATAAGAAATTTACTTATCAAAAGTTTCAAAGTATATAAGGACACGGATTACTAACTCTTTTTCACAAATAAAATGCCTCCTGCTGTCGCAATCTGCGTCAAACCATCCATTAGATTCCATACATAAACAATCTTCGTCCGTTGGTCTTTTGTGTCCGTCAGGTTCTCCAGGTTCCCATCCTTGGTAATCAATCGTGTTACCAGACGACCATTCCCATTCACCCTCTACTTCATCATCCCTACCGCCTAACCAGTACTCTGTAAATAAAATTATAAGCTATTTATAATTTACTTTGCTTCATTATTGGTTGCGCTTTTTAAGTCGGTAAATATCACAACGAAAGAGGGTCGAGCATAAGTCGAGCATAAGTCGTACGTGAATCGTAAAGAGATTGAGAATGGTCGAGAGTTAGTCGTGTTAAATCGGGTAAAGGTCGAGTGGACATCGTGAGCTAGATCGATCAATGAATTTCATGACGTTGATCGAGATAAAACAGCATGATCGAGTTGATCGAGTTGGTCTGATCGGCGGTGTAAACCTAGCATTAAGACCAGATCAATGAATATTCATAGGAAACCACCAAAACAATTAACCACTGAATAAAGCGGCTTCTTGAAGATCTTTGTAAATATTTACCGCCCTTATAAAGAAAAATATGCAGAAAAAAAGATATTGACCAAAGTTCATTACAACAAATTAAGATGAAGAAACAAAGATCTTTCAGGTTGTTTTGCATCATCTTCTGAAGGGCTCTTTTCTCCCTTGAGTCATGTGATCATTCTTAGTTTTTAGCTCACCTGGCTATGCCAGGGTGAGCTTTTGTCATCACTGGGCGTCCGGCGTCCATCGTCCGTCCGTCGTAAACTTTTCTTCAAAAATCTTCTCCTCTGAAATCACTGGGCCAATTTAATCCAAACTTGGCCTGGGTCATCACCAGGGTATGTAGTTTAAAAAATGTGTTCGGTTAGTCCGAGGACCGTACAACATGGCCGCTGTTACTAAAATAGAACATAGGGGTAAAATGCTGTTTTTGGCAAATAACTTCAAAACCGTTGCAGATATCAAAAATCTGACATGATGTAGAATTGTTCAGAATGACGAGATCTATCTGCCCTGCAATTTTGAAGAAAAATCGGAAAAACCGTCTCAGAGTTATAGCCCTTTTTCCGTAAAATTTTCAAAATTTATGCATTTTTTATTTTTTATTTCAAAAACTGTAACGGATAGAGGTGAAGTGTAAATTTGAAAAATGTTCAGCATATCAAGATCTACATACTCTGAAGTTTTGAAGAAAATCCAACTGCCTGTGTTGTAGTTATTGACCTTTTTCACCAAAAAAAAAAAATTCAATGCAATATGGTTATGGGTTATTTCCCTTTAAATTCTGCTCTCAAATCTTCTTTGGTTTACTTTTCTCTCTTGAGTTTTAGAGAAATTCCCTGCTATCACTTTATTATAAATAATTATTTGCTACATAATCATGAGCAAAAAAGTGTTTTTGTACAGATTTTTACTTTTTTTTGCAAATATACTTTCATAAACTATACTTATTTCACAATTTAATAATAATTGTATATAATTTTATATTGTTTTGTTTAGTTCTGTTCGCTTGCCCATAATGCAAGTATCTCTCTCAGTTAATATTGATGTGGCATCTAAGCTTCAATGCATATATAACTTTGTAGCTGGCTGCATGGCTATGCCATGGAGATTTTCTTACCGTCAGTGGTCTGTCCAAGTAAAATTTTCATTCAAACGTCTTCTCTGAAACCAATGGTCCAATTGGAAACCAAACTTGGGCACAATGGTCCTTAGCTGGCCCCATTAAAAAATGTTTGGCAAGTCTGTATCATATCCAAGATGGCCGCCAGCAGGGAACACAGTTTAACATTGGACCCTATTTGAAAGCATTCAAAAATCGTCTCTGAGACTACTGCGCCAATTAGAACCAAACTTGGCCACAATAGTCCATCGGTGGTCCCCTTTGAAAATTTTGTCCGGCAAGTCTGCATGTCATCCAAGATGGCCGCCAGCGGGAACTTGGTCCAAAATTGGACAATATTGCAAAAATCTTCTCCTCTGAAAATACTGGGCTAATTGGAACCAATCTTAGTCACAATGGTCGATAGGTGGCCCCTTTTAAAAATGTGTTCAGCAAGTCCACATCATATATCCTGGATGGCCGCCAGGAGAGAACATGTTTTTAATATTGGACCCTATGAGGGAATATATTCAAAGATGTACATGGCCAATTGGAATCATACTTAGTCACAATGGTCCTTACTTGGTCCCCTTCATAAAATGTGTCTGGATGTCCGCATAGCATCCAAGATGGCAGTCAGCGGGGAACATTGTTTAACCTTGGACCCCATGGGAAATCATTTAAAGATCTCCTCTGAAAATACTATGCCAATTGGAACCAAAGTGAGGCACAATGATCCTTACATGGTCTTCTTCAAGAAAAGTGACAGTTGGTCTACGCCTCATCAAAAATAGCTGCCAGTGGGGAACATAGTTTAATTTTGGATCAAATGAGACCCTTAAACGTCAATAAACATCAGCAAACTTCAAAATGAGACCCTTAAACATTAATAAACAAATTTGAAAATGAGAACCTTAAACGTTG
>MJUU01010499.1:41154-51533 GCA_002080025.1 Modiolus philippinarum | reverse complement strand
TTTCAGTGTTTCCCGTGTCACACCCGTTGTTGGGGTTCAGCAGTATTCAGTGAAGTCTATTACCGCTTCAAATCATGAACCCTTCAAGTTTTCCCGGCTTTATTCTCACTTAAAAGGAAAGGCTTTTTTATTTCACCCACTTAGATGGAAAGGCTTTTTTTTCTCACCGTCTTAAAAATTGCATTTTGTTGCATCATATTGAAAATTGTCTTTGAAATACGTAATGAAATATATGATGACCCTATAACGTCCCGGTCGTGGACGAATCTGCTGGTGGATGAAAAGCTGTCACAGAAACACTAGCGCCATCTGTTGTCATAATTCAATCATACGCGTTTTTTCCGCCACGTTTATTTTAAGCACATAAAAACAAAAATACAAAGACAAAAGTTAAAAGATAAAATATAAAAGTTAAAGAATGATGCACAATGAATACTTACTTTGAACATTTCTCTTTCAAATTATAAAACATGTAATGTCGTGAAAGAAGAATTTAGAACTTGACGAACAAAGCATAGAAATGGGAACATTTAAAGAAAGAACATAAAATATAACAAATTGAGTTTTAGAAACAATACTATAAAATATAAAAACTGCAGAAGTCGGGATGAAATAGGAACATTTAAAGCAAGAACATAAAATATGATAAATTAATATCCTAGAATCTATAATATAAAATATAGAAAATGCAGAATTATGGATAAGGAAAGTGAAAACAATAAAAAGAGAAGATAAAATTTACAGCATATAATTTCTCTGGTGGCGGAAATACCCCTCCATAATTAACACCATGATTGAAATGCTTGCCTAAGTATAAGTATTACCAAAAAGATATTCAAAGAATCATAATTAGTTTACAAATACAACAATGAGAAATAACTTGGACATTTTTACATTGACTTTTAATTGAGGGATGTTAGACTTATTTACAAACAAGATGAGATTACTGGTTTGCAGATACATTTTTTTAGTACAACAAATACATTTTTTGTCTCATTTTGATTTTTTTTTAGATCAAGCACTCTAACTAGGACGAAAAGTATTCTTCAACCTGATCACAGTTCAATAGTCTGCCTTCACAGATTCAATATGTCTTAAAGGTCAAGTAGCCAAAAAACAAGCGCAACTCCGTCAGTTTGGTAAAGTGTTCCAACATCATAATGGTGCAAATCACATCAATACGGGTATTCTTCTTCAGTTTTCTGAATTTTATTCATGTAATTATCATATGGCAGGACAACATCTAGTGATGATATCTTGAAAAGGTGGTAAACATTCTTGAAGTTACATGACATTTAGCATGATTTAGGGAAAGTTCAGGAATACATCTTACCTATCGCTGTTACATCATCTCGGAAGTTGGAATCAGAATATCGGCATAAAAAATTGGAGAAGAATAAATGAATTGTTAATTACAAAGTCATTTCATGATTGGATGGCTAATACACTTTCATGTCGATCAGGTTTGGAATGTAAATGCCTTGCTCATACATTAAACAACTAATTAAAAGGTGGTGCCTTTTCTTATAAATAAAAGACAGATGAGTGTTCCGAAAAGGTCTCAAGAAACTTATAATAAACTTTATTGTTCGTCAATTTCTTTAAGGCCTTCCAGGTATCCATCATACATCTGAAAGGATCGGGATACCTCTCTCTTGGTTTAGGATGAAGAGCGATTTTATGGAGTTCTCAGCTTTTACGTTCAGAATGCTGGGTCGTTAAAAGGCATCAGAACAAGTCATGGCCATTTCAATGTTAGCAGACAGTAGCTCCTATGGATAGAATTCAACTAGATGTACTAGGGTCGAAGTCTGGCAGTGTAAGCAAGTATATCATGTTACTCATAGGTCAATACGGGACTTTCGAGATAGGAACTCTCGTGTAATTGAAGGCAAAAACAATCACGTCAGATACCAGTAAGAAGGAGTGACTTCATTCCTGACCTATTGAAATAAATGTATACCAACTAAAAAACAAACTATTTATGAAATTGAAGTGAATAATAATATTTTCTGCATGAAAATTCTCCAACTGAATTTTAATTGACCTGAACGACTACAATAGATTAGATATAAATCACCCTTAGCTGTCCTTGGATTGTTCTTTTTAGACTGACGGTTCTCACTTACTTTACAAAGTGGACTGAAGCCTATCTTTTAACCACAAAGAATTCTCTAGTTTCGAAATTCCATTAGAGATCCGCACAGTTCAGGAGATAATTTCGACGACTTAATTCGTCGACTTTACAACCTCCCAGCGTAGGATTAAAAAACGCTTTTTCACCCATGCTCCGAAGGCCTGTTGAAAAGGCTCAAGAAAACATTTCTTCATTAATGCATATATATAGCTTTGTCAGTCAAAGTCAAAATATTTGGAATTTACATTTCATTTTGTTAAGGAAGGCTTACAGAAGCACTTCTCACCCCAATAACGACTTAACACTGAACATCTTCCTATGCACTGTCCTCAAGGATTGGTTTTGGGGATCCAAGTACAACTACAATTACATGATAACTACAAAGACTACCATGCTTAGTCACGCGGGGATCTCCAAAGAAATCATAACAAGTTCTGTAAAAGTTACAAGACCTACGGAAGCACTAGTATTCCTTTCATCCTGGAGTTCCGGAATAAGGTCTTGGTTCTGGCAAAACGTTTCAAGCATCAGGCACAGTAAAAGGGTCTATTCGTGGAGATTAAATTGAGCAAAGTAAGCAAATGAAATGTGTAATCATAAGACAACTAAAATCCCCCATTGTTAATATTGAATATAGTTATTCCTCAGGTGACACTGTGATTAATATACCATCATCGACGTAAGATCAGAATCAAAGACGCTACCCAAAAGGTATAGATTAAGCAGATTGAAGAGATAATTTGAGTGCGTCAATAACACGGAAGAGATAACGATAGTGAAGATCGAAGTCCTTGTCACTATAAATCGAGGGCACAGGTTCCATGACATAGGATCAAAAAGGAAACAAAGATGGTGTACTATCTGATCAGGTCAGATGTCGTCCCCAAGAATCTACTCTTGACGATACCGAACTCGGACTCTCCCTTGAGGATGATAAAGGGGACTGTAAAATAGCAGCGACAAAACAGAAGCTTAAAGGACATGGATATAGGAATTCGCCAACGGGGATATGCATTTCAATTTTGTTCTACGAGTATTTTTTCAGCTTTACACTCGTCTTCTTTGAAAATCCAACATGAAAGGTCCTTTTAGTGCTGCACAAACCGCGTATTACTAATAGCAATTAATTCAGCATAATATATTCCAATTATTATTCATATGAAAATGATTTATTTGGTATTAGTGCTAATTATTCATTTAACATTAAAGAGACTACTGATACACACACTTCAGCTTCGTACTTTTGTTATAAAAGCGTTGTTCCTTTGCTTGTTTTTACCATGTATTTGTAGAGACTTTGTCTCATGTGCATTTACTCCATATCCTTTTATTCACCATACATTGACGAGGATGAAAAAACACTTTCTGATAAATTTACAAAATGGAAATGTATAACAATTACATGCAAAGTTTCGGGTATACTGAGCACTTGAAGCTGAATCCAAGTTTTCTCCGCAAATCGTTTTTTAGTTCCCCAAAAATCAGGAATCCAGTGAACCCTGGGTTTACTTATTTAAACTGAATATTACCATTTGTAGCAAGAAACTAGACTTAAGTTTAGGAAACCCATCGTTTGATGACAAGCAGGTACTATCTATTGCATAGCTTATATTGTTCCTGCTGACAGAAACACGAGGTTTCCTGGGATTAGGGGATTTCTTGACTTTTATCCAATATACAGCCTTTGGTTAGTGTGTACCAAAGAAAAGAAAATACTCTTAGTATAGAGAAAGATGGCAAACTTGCTACAAGTAGCTTAAAAACCAGTTTTCAAAACGCTGGGGGTAATCGCTCTTTAGTCACTCACCGATACATTAATTGAAATGAACCTTTCTTTTTACCATAATAAGCAATGAATGCACATGAGAGAAAGTCTCTAAAAATACATGGTAAAACAAGCAATCGAAAAAAAGCTTTTATTGTTGTTCTTTATCTTGAAGTTACCACGAGGCATTCAATAATGAGCTTTGTTCATTCCTCATAGTAAGTTTAAAATGGCCCCTAGCACCAGTTTGAGCGGAATTCATTGCTAGATGTCGAATAACGCTATACCCCTGTCAATATATTTTATTGATATCATCTTGCTCATTGTTTTGAACTGAAATAATTTTTGATAGTTTGTACATTTTCCAACATTTTGTTGGGACCATTATCTATGCACTTAAAAGTTCATTGCTTCAAAAAATTCAGAGGTCCCCGATGGTATTCACGAGCCCAATAGTCAGAATTGTCTGACACGAAAATTTTACCTCTCGTGTTATAGAAATTTACTGTTTTTACCAAAATTCAAACCACTTGAAATACTGAGGCTTCATTCCGTGTATTGCACTCGGTAGATGTCCTTATTACTGGATTTGGCTACCTATTTCTATATTTTTGGAAATGAGTACTTCTTTTTTGGACTACTTTTGGATTATGGTTTTCCAAATTGTACGATTCGAATGCTGCTGATGAGAGGTTACTTCTTGAAACACGTGTACAGCATAACGAAATTACTGTTTTTTATGCAACTTCGGTATTTTTTTTTGTATTTTGTTACACATTTGAAGAACATTTAGTTTTAAATTTAGGCAACTGGCTTTCTTGTTAGTGCTAAATACGTTAGTTTTTCGATGTGTTATTCATTTACTAGTAGTTATATATTTTTGAAAAGGAAATGTACATATATATGAATTTTTATATTTTTCTCTTAATATGTGACATTTAGGACAAGACAGGGACATTTAGTTCAAAATATATATATATTGATGCTATAATTTTTATATTAATTTAAACAATGTTTGTACAAGTTAATCCAATATTTGTCAAATGTTTACACAATTCCACCTATTCCGACATGAATTTCTTAATATTTTACCCTGTATTTCAAAATGTTGGAATAAGTAGAATGTTTGAAAAAGACATGCAACCACACAAACACATGCATCCATACAATTTACCAAACTGTGGAAGCAAAGAGTTATACTTGAAAAAGTTGTAAAACAATTAGACTTTGAAATGCAATATTTTTGTACTTATCGTTTTTAATTTGACGTAAAAACAATATATATATATATTGTTTGATGAAAGTTTTTGACTTACCGATCTACAGTTATGATGATGTCCAGTCTAGTCTGTTTCTGTATGAATTATCAATAAATTCATGTTTACCATTCACTTGTGTAAATCGTATTTAATCAATTTCAGCAATAGCATGGCATAGTCTCTGACGAAATTGTATTTAATTTCCACATGATTATTTTATGGCTTCATTCAGATGACCAAGAGGTTGTTATTAAGTGATGGAAAAAGCATAGAATTCAACATACATTCTCGTAAATATCAGCGTCATTAAGAACTATATATGATAGTCACATAATTTAAACAATCCTTCCATAGCCTGTTACATAAACCATTACTATTTGAAGGATGTTACAGGTATGCAAAATCATTCGAAAACGAGTGGCAGAGCTTACTACAGTAATATTTTTTTCATAATTCGCGTGGTGTTTTATCAGAACATTGAGACAACATGTCCCAAGCAAAAAAAAATGTTCATCTGTGTATGTGGATGGCAATTTCTCCAATTGAAGAGGCTAGATCCAAGAGTTGTGGCTAGACCACTTATTGTATTTCGACTCAGTTTAATAATGAAATGTTTGGCATTTTACGATTTGCAATAACTGGGAGTCGAGTCCAGTTTACAACCGGACTGACCGAGTGTGACTTGCAGTGTGATGTATGACGAATAGGTGGCAGATCTTCCTACCCTTCCGGGGCACATGATATACTTCGTGTTAAAGAGTTCATTCTGGCAGTGTCTTGTCTTATTCTTCGTATTGCTGGTCTTATATTGTTTACAAGTTTATTCTTGTGTATTTTTAGGTGTTGCTCGAATTATTATTTTGTAAGTTTTTGTGTGTTTAGATCGAAGTTACAATGGTATTTCGTGGAGTATATTTTTTCAAACACGGATTTCACACTGACTATAAAACCTAGCTTGTGTTGTGACAATCGTAACAACAGATAAAAAGCATCAAACTTAAATATGAAAATCATGTCAAATACATATTTTTGAAACAAAAAAAAATCTGTTTGAAATAGTATCTCTGCACTGTAGATCGATACGAAGAGAGCTTTGAATTGTTCAAACGTGTTTGGATGTACTCATGTTATTCGTGAAAGTGTAATAGCATTTATATTGTGTTTCACACAAAACCCGGTGAATGTTAACAGTGTTTTCTATGTCGGTTTTTTCACCGAAATAACGATTTCCTCATGTTGAGAAATATGGGCTTCTTCATCCTAAATGTGTTTAGCAAAAACATGTTTTGTCATGGAATGTTAGGCACGAACAGGAACGTATATACGTCCTTGGTCGGAATTAAACAGAAACCTAAACATGTTCCAGATATATTTGAAGTTACAGTGCCATGCGAACTTTTACTAAATATCTGCGAAATTTTTAAGAAAAAATACATTAAAATGTAATTTTGTGGCACCATTACACTTACTTTGTGTATGAATGTGTAATATTTTTTGTATATGAATCTAAAATAAATATTACAGGTGCAGGCGCGTAGCTAAGGTCCTAATGACTAAAAGAGCAAGAGATCTTGGGTTACCTGAGGCGACATTGTGTCTAGGGCGAAACCCTTGAATGTACCAGGGAGCATATCTCCGCCACCATGGAAGCTCCACCTGTACATATAGGGGATTAGAACATTGCAAATTATTCATCAAATATTTGTAATGAGTTTTGTATATACCTGATCGTCTGATTGATTGATCAGTTTTCCGTCCAGTGAGCAATATTTTATTTATATCAGGAAGAGAACAGAACAAGTTAATCAATTTGAAAAAAAATCATAAGTAAAGGAAGAAAGAAATGAAATTGGAGAGGACAACCGGGACAACGAGTTATAATTGCCACTGGAAAAGGGGATAAATGGGTAGAGGCAGGAAATTTAGCCTGAAATACCGCCTCGAAAGGCTGCTCTTCTTAAAGAAAAATATAGAAGGGCTCTTACTTCTACATGGAGCGTGGAGTTTCTCGTAACAGTTCGTCTATAATGGTTCGCGGCAAGGTGTTTCGTATTTTGACGTACTACCCCGCATAGACGGGCATTCATCTATCCACTACCTGAGGACGCTCCCGGCAGTTCGGACGAAGCCCCTGAAAACCGATTCAGGTGGTTGGTGTACTTGATCAACCATGGCATTTGTATTAGGTATATAATTATCAAAAAGGTTTTTTGTTCTTGGTTTCTTTTTTGCTGGTTTGGTAGATGTACACATGAGAAGGGATTTATTTTGTTGTCATCAGGGACGTCCTTGGTTGCCATTTCGTTATAACTATCAAAGTTGGATTTTCAAGTATCTAGTTTGTTTCAAATGCTTGCATTAGTCATGTATAAATATTAAAGAAAGTATTTTCTGTCTCAAAAAGTTAGTGGCAACACAAAATTAAATGACATGGTTGCTAATAAAAATTGATTATTCCGGGGTCACCTCTTCAGTGACTGTTTCTTAAAAGTCACCAAGTGCATGGATCGCATTATTGGGCTCATTGTCGAATAAAATCCTACAGATAAACAATGAAAGGTTATGGAGTAAATGCACATGAGACAAAGTCTCTTCAAATATATGGTAGAACCAAGCAACGGAACAATGCTTTTACTGTTGTTCTTCATCTTGAAGTCGCCATTAGGCCTTCAACAAAGAGTACCTTATAACCTACCTTAATTTTGCATCATTTTCAAACACAAATCTTGTTTTATTTTATGATTTTGTAAGTATTCATTGGATATAGTACAAATGTCAGTATAAGGAGACTTAGGGGGTTAGTTTGATGAATAAGCAGTCTTCGAGTCTGTAAATGTAGAGGAAACACTGCGCCAGTGTAATATCAGATGTCCATTCACCAGCCATCACGGAAGCGAAACAAATATGAAGCTACGTACATACGTAGAGTTTATTAGCAAACTATCAAAAAGCCATTAACAATGCAGACAGACAATACTCTGCACCCACTCGGTGATCTCTGTCCGTCTCGTTTTCTTTTATTTTTTTTTTATTTCATTATCATTATTTTTTTTTCGCGAAAACGACGTGAAAGCACGTGCTGCCGTGCCTCCGGGTAGCTACGCGCCTGAAGTGAATTTCAAATTGTTCATTAACCACGTGTCTGGTGGAAATATTCTAATATCTAACAGATTTTGACAAGAATTCGTTTCAGAACAAATAAACCTACATTGATACATTGAATATGCACACCTCTTTTGAAGTTTTGATATAAAACATTTCAAACAAATGAATACAAATTTCAATTACAACTGTTTTGTGGGACGTCTATAATACAAAGTAATATAAATGATTCTCTTCTCAAAAGATTTTTATAATCCATAAGCACATATTAAATAAATGACATGTTTCTGTCTTACTATAAAATGTTGAGATCAATATTTAACGATTTTTATTTTGATGAGATTTAACGATGACCTTAAATTCAACCTTTTTACTAAATGTTTGGTAAGCCAGGCCATTTTATTCACAATTGCGTGATTAGTATGTATTTTTCGTTTTGTTATATATATGGTGACACAGCAAAAGTAGACAAAGCATTTTATCAGCTGACTATCTTTAATATTAATTAATTCGGCCATTTAACATGTTCTTCTGACCGGAATACCTGCTATAATCTGAGCTATCTAGAACAAAATATATATAACTTGTCAAATTTAAGTTTTGTACAGTTCCCTTGTTTGCTCTTAATAAAATTTTCACATTGACAGAAGCATTTCATTTACATTCGGGAATCCAATCAAAACACCCTGTCCCATAAACTACCAAATATGAATTATCAAAAATTGGTTTTGTCTAAGCTAGGGTTAGAAAATGATATTTTAAACAATAAGCTGCAGAACAGATCTTTCAAAACAATATTCTGTTAGTGTTGGGTGTCGTTGACTGGGCAGGATATGCTTACCCTTCCGGAGCACCTGACGTTGCTCTCTGTTTTATTGGAGTTCACACTGTAAATGCCTTAGTTTTGGATTTTTTGTGTTTATCTCTGCGGATCGTAGCTATCTAATGTCATTGCTTTTTTGTGTGTGTGTTTGTGTTTTTTTAAATACCAACCCTTTGTTCGTTTGGTAATCTGCTGCCTAGGTCGAAAAATTAAGGAATCTGATCTAAATATCCTTTTTTTCTCTCTAGAAATAATTTTCACAATAACTGTATATAGATATTGGATGTTTCAATGTATAGAATCTGGCCGTACATTTCAGCAAAATTTTAATGACGTATAAGAAATTATTTGACATATTGATTGCTTAATTTTTGTTCAACTAGGTTTTATAGACCATGTTTGATCATCACCGGAAAAGAGAATGTGGGAAATTTAAACGCATACGGACCGATTCCATTCAAAAGGGCTTGTTGTAAGGGATATTTAATGCGCAAGAGAGCCTGCTTAAGATGAACACCAGCATGCAGTCAAAGTCGCTTTTCGAATTAGTTGCACCCCATTAGCGTTAGATAGCTATGGCCATTTTATATATTCCAGAGATTTAAGGATCAGACAAATTTGATTTGAAGGCACAACTGCTTCTATATTCGGGTACGAAACTATCTTTTTGATAAACGGGTCCCATCAATATGTCCCTCAGAATTAGAGATAAAACAAACATCAGAAACCACTAGATCTACATCTTTTTGGACTAACATCTCAAATTTGACACAAATGGTCATCTCAGTAAAAAAATTTACCACAAAGGGGCGATTTTAATTTCATTTATCAATTTTCACCTGCTTACGGAGTGTATGTTTCACAGTCGATTCGTTACGCTAGAGCTAGCACCAATTATGCAGACTTCATCATCTGGCATGGTTATCTTTGTGACCATCTCATTAATCAATGGGTAAAAAAATTCCGTCTCATACGATCATCGCTGGTGAAGAAGAATTTTCGGTCGAACACTGAAGATTCAGTTTTTGCTTAAGTATTGAGATTGACATTTCTTTTCACTGTCTCTGAACTTTCAATAGCAATTGTTCTTGAGTTTCTACCGGACACTACCACAATAGAAGGGAGTTTTGGCACACCACAAGACCAGTTTAACCCATTATTTATTTTAAAGATGTTTAGAATAAAGTCTAAATTGAGAGATCTTGGCAAAAAATATGTGTTTGTACCAGTTGACAAAGCTTCTAACAACGTTTCAATTATTTGAAAGAAATACTTCATCGATGTCCAACAAAA
>MJUU01010499.1:23296-39532 GCA_002080025.1 Modiolus philippinarum | reverse complement strand
CTGGCTTTTGCTAGTGCCGGTACCAAGTCCGGCTGTCCCGAGTTCCTATCGTTGTTTATGTTTGTCTTTTGTATTTTTATTGTGGGTTTTTTTCATGTGTAGTTCCTATTTACTTTCTGGCATGTGGCTATGTTTTTCGGCCATTGTAGGTGTTTCCTGTTATATTTTTTATTCCATTATACCAAGCCGTGAGCATTGTGGTTTACAATTTTTCCAGTGGTTTTGCACATTCTGTGTCTTTTTGCCCTTTGAATTTCGGCTTTTGACAATTCTGTTCGGTAATTTGGATATCAACCTCATTCAATGTAATGCTCTTTTTGTAATCATATGAAAAGGAATTCATTGTTGGTAAATTGCTAATATAATTAACAACAAGTAAGAAATGATTTTCATTGATAAATAAGAAACTATAGGAACCGCGACGACGAATAGCAGCATATATTTGTCATTGCTTGTTTGTGATGTAACATGAAATTTGAGAGTAAAATTGAGAGCTGATACAAATGATTTCAGTTATTGATACATTTAATTTAAAGTAAAATGCCGACAAGAGTTTCTTTTGGCAACCCCGCCATGCATCTCTATGTTTATTCCGTCAACAAATGGGGTGCCCATCTACACTTGCCAAGGGTAACGTTTCGCTTCTCTCCTGTTGAAGAGGAGAAGAGCGCATCGTAACCCTTGGCTAGCGATATCAAACTTTTTTCAAAAATGCCTATACGGAGACAGAGTGATGTACATGCAAGCCTTTTTAGCAATATTTGTTCGGGGTTTTCAGCATATCAACTGTTACTTAATTAAAATTATTTATTATTCGCTGTAAATATTTTATCAATTTGTGTCAATCTTTCACTGAAAGTCAAATTTAAATATAAAACCTAACAACTGCCAAAGTTTCATGTAAATCCGATGTTTCAATGAAATGAATTAATTAGGACCACAAGTTCTCCTTACGCTATTGAGATACAGTTTCAATTTAAAGTCACTAATTATCTGTAGAGTTTTATTTGATACTACCTTGAAATACTAAAGTACTTTGGATATTTAAAATCTTTTCATATTTTAACAATTAAAAGGTAGCTGCTTGAAAAGCAATTAGTAATTTTGTACGCCAGTTAACTCAAATCACGTTACCCTATACAGGACACAAAATCATTCATTAACTTATACCAGAGGAATTGATCTCTATTATCTTATTTCAAAATATTTAACCAACACCACGTTATAAAGGTAGGGTCATACCTTTATTGTATATATATTTAAATTATACAGGTTTATATTTATATGCAGTTTTCAGTAGCGATATAAGTACAGGATCACACTAGATGTTTCACAGAGTAATGTTATCTCTCCATATCTTCTTATGATAGAATTTTAAAATGTTCAAAGTTTGTAGTGGATGAAGATCTTTGAAGATATGTGCCTCCAATACGCAAAGATTGTTTACCTTAAGTGTCACCCGTAAACAATCTTAGACAATTTACAAACCTATTGACAAGTGATTCAATCTTGTCCTGTCTAGCATCGATCTTCTGATTAACTGTGATATACACATTCTTAATGGAAAAATAATGTCTATAAAATTGTAAAATTAAGTGATAAAAATATGCAGATACAAATGGAAATTTGAACAAAATATGATCTATGGAGGTTTAAATTTCTTCATATTCATACATGGACAAATTTGAAATATGCTTAACAATTGAAAAATATGGATCGCGAAAAATCTGAGATAAACTACGGCAATGGTTACATAAATGTTTATTTACCACGAGAGGACGGTTTCGAACAACCGGACATGGCTGCCCCTTCTCCAATCTTTACAGTGGATAGTATATACAAATTTAGTGATCAAGTGTTAAATGATCGTCATCTTTTCATCGGAAAGAAAACAATGCATCATACACAGTTTGATTATGATGATATGGATTCGAATGGAATGAATAGTGGAAGATCGTCTGCTCTTGGGGAGAAGGAGAGTAATGTTAAAACAGTTAGGCTTTCTCTGGACGCATCACAAAAGGGTAAGGGTATCCGAAGTAGACGTCGATTCAATGAAGGATTAAGTGCCTATGTCACAAGCAATAGGAAATTGTATGAAAATATCAAATTGAAAGATTATTCAAAATCTGCTAGAACACCAAGGTACATACGTGACGGGAAAACAGAAAAAGCAAAGAAAAGTTTATTAACTCCCGAGCTACGTTTAGGAAAACCTGGCAGAGGAAGTTCGTTTGAGAAAGCTTTAAACTCGGATAATGTAGAATTACCGCCACTGCAGTCAGCACGGAACTCAATGACGAGACAAAAAACAATGTTCGCTAAAGAGGACACTTTTTGGTTTCCAAGCAGCGCTCTAAGAGGTATAGAGCAAAAACCACAAAGACTGTCACATTTTCCAATGAGACCTTCATCCAGGCAGTTTAATGTCTGGCGACAGTCCACAGAACTTTTACTTGACCATCAACTAGACCGATTTAGCCCAAATCAGGTAGACAGATTCAGTCCTGCTCGAATGTCATGGCCAAGTCAACGAGAAATGCTTATGACACCGAAGGCCTTCGTTTGAACATCGTATATGTGTTTGTGTTCCATCGCATGATGTTGTGCTATTGTGTCTATGATCTCAAGTGCTGTCCGTCGTCTGTTTGTTAATCAGTGATCATTATGAAATAAATTTATAGCTTTCCAATATAGTTTCATTATGATTTTTACCTTATAATATATGGTAAGTACAATATTGACTGATTTGGGATACTGCGAATGAAACAATTTTTAGCGGGCGCTAATTTTACTCTGGTAAATCTTTACGGTGTATCATTTCAAACTTAACTTTTTCAACGATACATTTTGCGATGAGGATATTATCGAAAAACTTGCCAAAATTAGTACACCATAATTTTTAATTAAGTTTGCAGAACATTAGTTGTCGTTTGGCATTTTCACCCGTTACATAAACTTTTCTATATGAATTCTAAATAACTTTTAAGTAAAAATAAAACCCATATGCTTGTAGTTTAAACGGTAATAGACCGATAAATAATGGATAAAAGATATGAGATGTTGTTATAAGGAGTTAACCAAAACAAAAAACAAACAAACAAACAAAAAACAACAAAAAAAGAAAAACAACAAAAAACAACAAAAAAACAACACATACAAAAAAAACCAACAACAACAAAACAAGAAACAAGAGAAAACAAAAAAAACGAACTAAAAACAAAACAAAAAATCATAACAACAACAAAAAGCAGTACAGAACAAAACAAAACCAACCAAACAAAATTGAAAATAAACTAGAGGCTCCCAGGAGCCTGTTTAGCTCACCTGTATATAGCAGTGGTACATCCATGCAATAACATTGATTTTTAAATACATTTCCTGGAAACTGTAAGAGCTACGCAAAATCCGTTGACACATTACCAAAAGCTTATGTCAAAATCCGATGAAAAATAAAAAAATTGAGGTACTTTGTAAAAGTGCGATTTTGGCCCCCTTAGGCCCTTATAGCTCGGAAACGGTATAAGCTACGCAAAATCTGTCGACACACACCGAAAGCTCATGTCAAGAGGAATCCAAAGAAAGAAACCCCATCAAAATCCAATGAAAAATAAAAATTTGAGGTACTTTGTAAAAGTGCGATTTTGGCCCCGTTTGACCCCTTATAGCCCGGAAAGGGAAAGAGTTATCCAAAATCTGATAGTTGTGCGCCATGTTTATTTTTCATAAGGAATCTAATGAAAAAACTGCATCAAAATCCGACTAGAAAAAAAAATAATTAAAATTTCCCTTGGGGTCCAATGTTAATCAATGGCTCCCACTGGCGGCCATCTTGGATTACGCACGGACATGTCGGACACAATTTTTCATTTACACCACCCAAGGACTATTGTGACAAAATTTTGTTGCAATTGGCTCAGTGGTTTTAGAGGAGTTGGTCTTTAACGACGGACGGACGGACGGACGCCAAGAGATGGCAATAGCTCACATGACCTTTTAGGTCAGGTGAGCTAATAAGACAAAGCAAAACAGTAACGGGTGGGTCTACATGTACTGATCTGTACTTACAAGTTTCGGGACAAGAAGTTAGGGCGCCGCTCAAAGTGTACTATTTCAGAGAAAACAAAATGATAAACATATTTTAAACCACTTTCGGTCAAATACAGGATCTTATAACAAATAATTGATGAATGCGCTGTTTTTGCATATCTGAACGGTATTATAAAAGTCTGTCAGTCTAAGTATGTGACAGGTTCCAATCATAGTTCACTGTATAAAAGACAAACGAAGATTTATAAGATGGACTCCTGCCTACTTTGAGGGAGAGACTAAATAACGTTAATTTTTAAAAAAATTTATTCATAAAAAATCTCTAACTAAAACCATTATAAACAGAACTGAATATATCCAATAGAAAAGCTTTTAAAACTTTTATTCAGAATATTGGTTAAATATGATGCTTACAACACACTCGTATGAAATATGACTAAAGTAGAAAAAGAAGGGAAACGGGGAATGTGTCAAAGAGACAACGACAATAAAGTGTCTATTTAAATCTCAAAAGTTTTTTTCCTGACCATAATGATGCATTATTTTTTATTGTGTATTTTGTGTATTTGCCATAGTATTACGTTTAAATATGATCCCTTGTGATAACATGTTCTTGTGAACATTTAGATATACCATTATGAATGGCAGTAATGTATCCTTTTTAAACATTTACGACGTTACGCATCAACGTTACACAAAAGCTGACGTTCCGTCATTGAATATATAAAGTTGCAAGTCAGAAGAAGGATATTATTTCCGGACATCCATCTTTTTAATCATACAAGGGACGGTGTGAATTTACAGTAAAACAGATGTACGTTAATATTAGTTGTAAAAATCATTAAAATTACACTGAATATCAATGAAATTATTTATGGAATACTGAAATTTTTGACATTCCCATCTGGTTTCGATGCCGATGCCAATATACTAATAACAGACAACAGGAATGATTGTGGTTTACTAACGGCAGTCTTCTTTGTTTTACTGAATTAAACTTAAAAATTACCCAAATCTTCATTATTCAAAGAATTCAATATATAAGTCTTGTACAAATCAGAACTTTAAGGAATAATTCGTATAAAACGCCAATATAACACAGTCAAAGCTCCGATGGAGCTGAATCTCGAACATGTGGCAAAACTTCGTAGTCATCCAAAGAACTGCTGCATACGTCTGCATGTATTAAGTTATTCCGTAATACGTGAAAATTATCGGATTGTGTATTTTCGCATGTTGATTTCATTGCTATAAATATATGCAGTACACTGTCACAGGTAAACAAATGTTATTTTCATCTTTGACAAATCACTGCGCGACAAGTTCGTTGATCCGAGACGCAATATAAAAAAACGAGTAATTTGATAAACATGCATATTGTTTTCAATTTATTAAAACAACACTGTATTCAACTCAAGAAAATGAAGAAATATAACTTAAATACTGAATGTATACGATTTTGAAAGAAACTTGCGCACTTTATTTTATCGGAAGCACGAAGATCATCTTTTAGAGCTGTTAATAGGCTTGAAGCCTCTCGCGGGGCACGTGATTTTTTCTTGCCATATTAATATCTCTCCAGCCATTTCATGGCTTCGAGATAAAAATTGTAGCAAATCAGCAAAACTCTTTCCCCTCTAGAGTTTGGCAAAGAAATATGTGTTCCAATGTTTTTTCTGTTTTCTTTTCTTTTTTTTTCTTTTTCTTTTTTTGTTTGAGTGTTTTGTTTTTGGTTTATTTTGTTCTGGTTTTTTTCCTGGTGGGTTTCGATTTTATTGGTAAAAATACGAAATACAAAAAAAAAAAATCAAAGCTCACATTTGTAGATTGACCACATGTGTAAAACAAAAACAGACATATGTTGAAGCATAAAAATAAAAATTAACAAATATATAAGATCAATTAAAAGTATAGCAGCATAATAAAAGAAACGAACGTTGTGGGTCATTTTTTCGTGTCCCTACGTCCTAACGTCCAAATTTTATTAACGTGACAATTTGGCTACCGTTGGCTCATTTATATGATTGATTGATTGATTGAATATTGTTTAACGTCTACTCAGCAATATTTCAGCTATATCAAGACGAGAACAAGTTTGTTGATAAATAATCACTTTGGGGTATGGAAATGGCCATGGGACTTGAAATTCTGACTGCCACTGGAAAAGTAGGGTGAAATCGTCAAGGGCGGGGAATTTAGCCTTGTAGCCGATCACCTACGGACCACCCCAAAAAGAGCTTGCTACAAGGGTTCTTTAACGTGCAGGAAGCGTGACATTTCTTCCAACACGTGGACCTGAGTTTACATCCCATCCGAAAGATGGGTTGTGTATTTATTAATCCCGCACAACCACGGAATGGGTCCTATTTCTATATCCCGGGACCCTCGGGGTCAGCCTCCGTTTAGGAGGGGTCACACCCCGCAAGCCGGAGATACTGGGTCCTATTTCTATATCCCGGGGTTCCCTCGGGGTCCTCTGTTAGGATGGCTCATACTCCAAGCTCAGAGGATGCTGCGGGCCTATTCTTCAGCCGGGACCGCGCACGGCGGCTCATTTATATGATTTCCCTTATTGAGGCGTATATGAAGTATCCAAATACACTCTAAAAAAGTAAAATCCGTGTACTTACGGTTCATATAGAAAAGGTTTAAGGTTTTTCTGCAAAAATTTTCTAAATTAGCGCACAAAAATGTTGAAAAATGTATAGCACGTTAGAAAATCTTATTTGTGACAAAATGGCTACCATGCGAAAATCGTTTGTTCTAATGTAGAAAATGCCGATTTTTTTCACCTTTTATTATTTCTTATGAATATTGATGTAATGTACTTTAAAAACACATGCAAAATAGTTTACACCCCTCTCTTCATCTTTTCGGAAAATTGTATTGAAATTAAGTAATCAGTATTTTCTCGGCAACTTTTTTTTACGTTGGACATACCAGACATCGACGCAAAATGGATGCTGTGGGTTTCGAATTTTGTCTGACGAAAAACCGGATAAAGTCATACAAAGAAATGGATGCTGTGGGTTTCAAATTTTGTCTGACGAAAAAACGGATAAAGTGATACAAAGAAATGGAAGATGGCATCCATCACGAAAATTTTAGTGAAAATCGGAACAATAAAAAATAAAAAATTACATGGCTCAACATTTATATGCATTGCTGTTTGATTAGTAACGTTAGACATCCTTCTTTTCACGGAGTCTTGTAAATAAAAGCGGGATATTCTTTGCAAAAATAACATACCGGACCAAGAATAATGCATCAAATACAAATAATAACCCTTATGCATAAGCCAAATAAAAAACAGTATTCAATTTTCAATGATTTACAATGGTAAATGAAAAAGAGATAACCGTAAAACAAAATTAGCACCAATATCGTGCGTAACGTCTAACCCATTATCGTGACGGTAATGTATCCTCTATTGCCATACGTCATTACAAATCATCAAGTAACAAATATAAATTACATTACAGAAACAAAATATAACTATATACGTTTATTACTCATCATATTTTTATGTTATGGAATTTCAAAGCAGTTACTAAATCTAAAGGAAATGGACGTGCCAAAAACATAGCACAATATAGAGGTGATGAATCATACATAAACTGCATATTATCCAAAAATATCACGTGATGAGTTGCTGCTTACCTGTCCTTTACCTCCCTGTTAACAGTTACCCTTCCTGACCACCTTATGTCACTCTCAGTTTCATCGGAGTTAATAAAAAATTCTTAGTTTTGAATTCTGCGTTTTGTTCGTGTCGAACGCCGTTGTTTTTCTTTGTTAGCGTTTTTTATGTTACCTTTCTACTTCGATTTTCGTAATTACCGATCCTTTGTTCATTCTGTATTCTAATGTCGTTGTATATTTTTATCTCCCATTGAGTTTGTATTACGAGGACTGATACATTTAAACCATACGCAATATTGTTGATGATGAATAGTAATTATATTACCTCACAAACATGGCCGACCATGCTGTAATTGAATGGAACAGGAAAATTCGGAATAATTGTCAGTTTCGCCGGACACGTTGTTTTTATCATCGCAATTAAATCTAGCTATAGTAAAGAATCATTATATTTCGCCTTAGAATTAGATTAGTTTTGAATGATATGTTTTTATTTCTGCGTTTTGTACGTGTCTAACGCCATTGTTTTTCTGTCGGTTATCATTTTTTGTCTTGTCTTTCTACTTCGATTTTCGTAATTACCAATCCTTTGTTCCTTCTGTATTCTAATGTCGTTGTTTTTTTTTACCTCCGTTGAATTGTATTACGAGGACTGATACATTAAAACCATACGCATTGATGCTGATGATGAATAGTAACAATATTACCTAACAAACATGGCCGACCATGTAGTAACTGAATGGAACAGGACAGTTTGCTATTTGGAAACCGGAATAATTGTTAGTTTCGACAAATTGTTTTTATCATCGCAATTAAATCTAGTGTAGTAAAGAATCATTAAATTTCGTCTTAGAATTAGATTTTTGATGTTTCAGAAATGTGAAGATTAAGGACAATACGAGACTTCCGAGATAGGAACTCTCGTGTAATTGAAGGCGGAAACGATCTCCTCAAATACCAGTGAGAAGTATAATCGGAATCCAGTCCTATTGAATATAAATATATACCACCTAAAAACAAACTATTTATTAAATTGAAGTGTACTTATAATTTGTCCTGCATGACAATTATTTAACTNAGTGATTCCATCTCAAGGTATTGATGTATTGATTTTTTTCGTATAATACACAAAAATGTTGTCGGAATGAACACGACTCAAAATTCCCGTATTTTTTTGACACGGTGATGTCAGTATACACACCAAAGTTGTACCTATGTAATCCAAAGACTAATTACCAAATAACCAAATACCGAACTTACTGTAAATTAGGTGACTGAAGATTGTCATTTTGACAACTTATGTCTCTTCAGTGCAGATAAAAGTAAAAACAAAATGGACAAACATAAACCAACTGCAAGAGAACAAATAACCACTATGATCTAAATGGAAAGCTAAAATCGGCTAAGAACCGAGATTTGCATGAGGGAGATACTCTTTATTTTTCAACAAAATTTACAATCATTTAGATATTTTACGTTTCCAAATAAAAATTGGCTTTCGGATCAAAATTTACAAATAAGATTGTTGATGTTTTCTGTTGCCTTTTAAAGAGTTCAAAATGACTTTTTCTTTAAAAAAGAGAGATACAAACAGTTAATCTAAAGCAGAATAATCGTTATTTTGAAATTGTCGTTATTCTTCGCTTCATTGAGTTACATTCAACGTATACCCATATACCCATGTCAAATAACGTATACTGAAACACTATAGCTTCCTTGATTTGCTTTGAGAGATTTGTGACAGTTTTGAATTTCATCCCTATAACAGGTAGAATGTTGTTGTGTCGTTCCTCAAGTAACAGCAACTGTTTGTTTTGTTTAGTTATTGATACCCTCTACTGTTGAATTTGCGTAATCCAAACCTACTGAATATGTGAAAACACAATTTATGAAGTAAAAGGGGGAAAAGAAAAGTGTAATGCTATGCATCGACGTATTTTTGGATCACGTTCTGGTGATAGATAGGATGTGTATACACCTCTCGTCACACTAGAAAAGATATGTGGGACTTGTAGCCATCAACCAAAATGCAATTGCGAAAACAAATTCCCGGAGTATCAATTGACCTAGTATATTTATATACATAGCATCAGAGGTCCATAACTAGTTATAGACTTCTGATACTGTAGCATACAAAATGGTTTTTGTACAATTTATTGCGTTTATATATTTACTCTTAGCTGATTTTAATCCAAATGTTCATGTCATTATAACTCGTGACGCGCACGCAGTTTCTTATTAAGGGCATTTCTAATCTTATTTTTTACAGAAATATATAAAAATATAACAGTAACTGATGAAAACCTAGTAAAAAGGTGGGACTGAGCCAACATTCTGTACGGTTATGGAAAGTCAACAAGATATTCTGCATGGATCTGTAAAATTAGCCCTGAAGTCCACTGAACTTCAGATTTTACCGCTATACTGACCTTCCACTGATACTACCCATTTCTCCTGAAAGACATCAAGAGTCTTTACCAAACCCGTCAGTAAATTCTGAGTTTGATTTTTCTCAGTGTTTTACCAGCAGACTACCCCCCGAGAGCTAGCCGGCAATTCAGCTATGAGCACTCCTTGGCCAATTTTTCCATATTACATTTGGTCAAATTCTTTTCTTGTTCAAGATAGTGGTTATGCACTATTCCTTTGTATGTTATACTATAGGGAAACGGAATAGAAAAAGGAAGGTTTGGGTACCCCAAAATCTGGATTACCCCTATCGCTGGCTTTAACTAGTGTCGTATAAAGTCCGGCTGTCCAGAGTTCCTATCGTTGCTTACTGTTGTCTTTCTCTTTCATTTGTGTTTTGGATTTGGGCCTGTAATTGAAATTTTAAGTCATTGTTTGTGTAGTCTGTTAATTTTTTTTTTACTTTGAAATATTTTTGCTAAATGAGAGCCCTTAATTTCTATTCTAATGTGATGTCGTATCATTATTTTTCTTGTACCTACAATTTTACTACCACATCGTCTTATGGGTTTAGTGTTCGTATGTATCAGAATGATACAAGCCGAACTGAGGGACTATCGCACTATCAATTCCATATAAAAGTGGTTTACGTATAAAATATATGTAATACTGACTAGATCAGATTGTTTTGCCTATCTATTATATACCCCTGTAAATTAAGATCACAGTATATTTTATAATATGCGATAGGAACAATAATAGTTATATATTATACCACCTTGTTTAGTCTAGGGTTTTAAAATTTTATACAAACAATGAGATCAAACTCTGGTATCTAACAAACACCATATGTGCTCCTAAAGTCTGATGTTTTATAGTGCGATGAATTTTTTTTAACGTTTTACCATTCCAGACATTCATTTACGGAAAGGGAGACAGTACAATATAGGAGCATAAAAATTTAAAATCACATCAAATTCTATGAACTTGCTGATTTCCTGACGGTTTCACGAGTCCTCCTTGAATTGCAGTATAAATTCAAATTTTGAACTCAGAAATTAAACACATATAAACACTTAAAGGAATCATAATGTGTTATGACCTCATGTCCATTTACTCCATATCCTGTCGTAAAATAATTAAAGGATATCGAGCAAATGCACATGAAACAAGTTTCTACAAATACACAGTCAGTAGAACCAAGCTATAAAACAACGTCTTTATTGCTGTTCCTCATCTTGAAGTCTATATGAAGCTTTCAATAATGATCTAACTGCATATAAAATACCACAGTGGACTAGAAGACTACCTGCTTTTCATCATGAAATAGTTAACTCGTCCAGCAAGGCATTTCTATTTTGTAAGTCAATGCGTACCTCAATAAATTTCATTAATCACCGGTGTAGTCGTTTGATGATGTTTCCCGTATCCATAAATGCAACATTAAATCATTTTATACCGTTTTTGAGAAATTGGACGTCACGATGGTCGGCGCATGTATGACAGATGATGTCCACTGAGTCGGAGCACATGATTCTACTTTTTAATGAGTTTGTCTCCTGTGCTAAAGGTGTGGGTAGGGTCTCAATAACCGCTTATAACATTGCTATTCACTTCAAGGCATAAACAGGCAAATTCAAAGTTTTGCCCTCAACATATACGGTTAACAAGAGTCTCATGTATCATTTCGAGGTTTTTTGTCTAAGGAATCTAAACCTGTTGTAAAAATATGAAATATCTGAATTTTTGATTACATGTGCTGTCCCACCATGACCAATGTCCTTTCGCCCAGGTGTCAACACAATATTCATACACTTTCTTCAAATATTACACTTGTTCCAATAACTAAATTCTTTATTTTTCATTTAAGCCTTTTTATGATGTTCTGATCATTACAATATACTATTTATGATTTGCAACACCATATTTTCAAATTTTGTCTTTAGAAACTTTTTCACTAAGGAGCCAATTGACCTTAAAGTGGTTAGTGAGACCTAGGCGACGTCCATTCTATCGAAGCACTTGATCCGATTCACGAATTAAGTTCTTGTCATCTGTGCTGAAGATGTGGGCAGATGACACCCATACTGTCGACTGATTCTTCTACAGTTTTTACTGAGATTCTGTCGTCTATGTTTTAGGTGTTGCCAGTGGCCTGGTAAAGCACCTGATCCGATAAAAGATTTTACTGAGAACCTACTCCCAACTATGCAGAGTTCTTGTCGTGTGTGTTTTTGGTGTGGCAAATGACTCCTGAATCTGTCCTGATTTTACTAGATTTCTGCCGTCTTTTCTTTAAGCGTGACAGATGAAGCCCATTCTATCAGCTCACGTGGTCCAACTCCTGATTTGACTGAGTTCTTCTTATGTATGATGTTGTTGTAGCAGGTGGTCTAGGGCTCAAGCTACGTCTTTGTTCATTTGGTAAACGTATAAAACATCGTTGTCGTATGAACAGGAACTTGTCATTAATCACTGTCACAGAATTTCTATTGTAAGTATCTTACCTGGGGGGCCTGACTCAATTAGTGCAGTATAGAAAATGTTATGATGACTTCGGACATTAATAATTTCTGCTGCGCAGGACATGATGCTTGCTAGATGAAGGTTGCTTCTTAATCTCTTAATTAATAAAAAAAGAGGCGAAATGTCTAATGGGTCCTTGAGCTGATAACTTAGGAAAGATATTATATATCCATACGCATGCAAAGGTGAAACAGTTCCACACAGTAATTAGAATAAACTGGTTTAATTCTTACTTATTCAGATTATTTGTAAAATAGGGTGCACCAACGTGCTTACAAGGCATCGAAATGTTATGGAATGAAGCTATAGACTAAAGCCCGGTACATAAAACTTTTTCATTTTTTTGCTGATGTCATGTGCTGTATCAAAATGCATAATAAAACACTGTATTGTGTAGTACCCTTTATACTGTTTGTGTCGTTTGCGTGTACATATGATCTCTTGTGATAACATGTTCTTTTGAACATTTAGATATACCATTATGAATGGCAGCAATGTATCCTTTTTAAACATTTACCCATTGTCGTGACGGTAATGTATCCTCTATTGTCAAACGTCATTACAAATCATCAAGTAACAAATATAAATTATTTGAAACAAAATATAACTACAAGTGTGTTTTTGATACAGAAAATAATGTCTCCCCCCATTACATATCTTCCTGGAGATGATATGTAGTGCTATATGTTGCCACTGCATTTGAATATTACTAAATTTATTTGAAATCCAATGAAAGTTGTAGGAGAATTTAACTATCTACGTTTATTACTCATAATATTTTTATGTAACGGAAAATCAAAGCAGTTACCAGACCTAAAAAAAATGGACCTGCCAAAACAGCACAATACAGAGGTGATGAGTCATAAAAAGACTGCATATTATCCAAAAATATCACGTGATTAGTTGCTGCTTACCTGTAATTTACCTTCCTGTCAACAGAGCAGGATATGCTTACCTTTCCGGACCACCTGATGTCACTCTCGGTTTCATGGGAGTTCACACTGTGGGTGCCTTAGTTTTGAATGATGTGTTTTTAGTTCTACGTTTTGTACATGTCAAACTCCATTGTTTTTCTGTGTTTAGGTTTTTTGCCATATCTCTGGTCTTCGATTTGGTATTACGATGACTGATACACTGAACCCATACCCATTCATGTTGATTGGCTTTACATTTAGATCATATTGGTTATATGTTCTCTATCAGTTTTTTCTTAACATATTTGAGTTCTGGTCTTCCAAATGCGCATATGCAGAAAGTAAATTCACAGTAACTTCGGTATTTAGTTATTTGTTACCACTGGGTCGATGCCACTGCTAATGAACTGTTAGTTCCCGAGGGTATTCACCAGCCCCATAGTCAGTACTTCGGTGCTGACCCGAAAGCCGATTACCGGTATATTTGGAACCTTACAATATCTAATTTTTTAAAAATTTTGTTGAAAACTAAGGAGTATCTAACTCGTGCAAAGCTCTCTCCTTTGCTGATTTTGGCTTTATAGTTATTTGTTCTCTATCAATTTTTTTAAACATTTTTGAGTTCTAGTCTTCCAAACGTTTAGATTTAATCTGCACTGAAGAGACATAAGTTGTCGAAATGCGCATATGCAGAAAGTAAATTCACAGTAACTTCGGTATTTAGTTATTATTTAGTTGATAATAAATAGTAACAATAGAAACGATCATGCTATAACTTAATGGAATAGGGAAGTTGCAATTTGAAAACCGGAATAATTGTCAGTGTCGACACATTTTTATTTTCGCAATGAAATCTTAGTATAGTAAAGAATCATTATATATCGTCGCAGAATTAGATTCTTGATTTTTCAGAAGAAGCAGTTACTTGAATAAGGAGCATTTAATGAAACACAAAAATATGATGATCTTTTTTTTTTGACACGGTGATGTCAGTATTCACACCAAATTACCAAAATTGTACTCTATGTAATCCAAAGACTGATACCGTACTTAAAGTAAATAACGTGTCTGAAGATTTTCATTTCGACAATTTATGTCTCTTCATTTCAGATAAAATTTAGAAAAAAAATGGACGAACATAAACCCAGTGACGTTTAAAACTGAAGAGGGCAAATAACCATTTTGATGTAATGGAAAGCTTAAAACCAGCAAAGAAGAGAGCTTTGCAAGAGGCAGATACTCCTTAATTTTCAACAACAAAATTTACAAACATTTAGATATTGTAAGTTCCAAAATAAAATTGACCTTCGGATCAGCACCTAAGTACCAACTTGGTTTTGAACAAAATTAAGAAATAAAATTCTTGGTGTTTTCTATTGCGTTTTAAAGAGTTTAAAAGGACTTTAAAAAAGAGATATACAAAAAGTTGATCTAAAGCAGAATATCGTCATTCTGACATTGTTGTGAATCTTTGTTTTATGTTACATTACGCTCCATTGAGTTGGTATACCCATGTCAAACAACGTTATAGCTTCCTTGTCTTGCTTTCAGAGATTTGTTTAAGTTTTGAATTTCATCCATATGACGGGTAAAACAAAATATCATGAATGTTGCTGCATGTGTAATGCCTCAAGTAACAGCGCAATTGTTTGTTTTGTTTAGTTATTGAGAATTTGTGTAATTTAATTATCAAAATCCAAACCTACAACTGAAGTAAAAGGGGAAGGGTATAATGAAGATTAGCTTAACTAATTCCGAGGTCTAGGAAATGCAGGATTTTTTTTTTTGGGATTAAGTTCGGGTGATGGATACGATAAACACCTCCTGTTGTGCATACACCTCCCGGCACGCGAGAAAAGATATGTTCGAAGTGAGACTCGTAGCCAGGAACGAAACAAAATAGCATCGAAATTGTACAACTAGATAGCATAATAAATTGTTATTTCATATATATAGTCTATGCTGATTTTAATCCAAATGTTTATGTCGTAATTAATCGTAACGTATACGCAGCTTCTTACTAAGAGTATTTGTGGTCTTATTTTCACGAAAATGTTAAAACAAATGCCAGAAACTGATGAACACTTAGTGGAAAAGTAGGATTGAACCAACATTCTGTACGTTTATGGAATATCGACAAGATATTCTGCATAGATCTGTAAAATGAGCTCTGGGGTTCGATTTCTCTTCTTATATACATAATGAGTCTTTGCCAAACCCGTCGGTAAATTCTGAGTTTGATTTTTCTCGGTGTTTTAACAGCAGACTATTGCCGAGAGCTAGTCGGTAGTTTAGCTTTGAGCACTCCTTGGCCCATTTTTCCATATTACATTTTGTCCATTTTTTTTTCTTGTTCAAGATAGTGGTTATCTACTATTCTTTTGTATGTTATTCTATAGGGGATCGGGGTTTCGGCACCCCAAAAACTTACTAAAGTCTGTTTCACTTCCTTTAGATAATGGAAATTCTCTTCTACTGACTTTAATATTGCATATTTCGGCACTGGATTTTTCATGGTTGTGTAAAAATATTGTACACTTCTGAAACCACTTTTAATTTGATGATTTCCAATACAATTGGAAAGAAAAAATACTTTTTAAAATTGCTCCATGCTTTTAAAGGGATAATATTTTCGGCGCACCATTATCGAGAAGACTGGACCATTCTGAAATAGGTATTGGCAGGTATTACCCGA
>MJUU01010499.1:8801-23033 GCA_002080025.1 Modiolus philippinarum | reverse complement strand
ATTATGAAAATGCACATGACTGCAGACTTTTGTGCATGTCGTAAACGGCGAATTCAACATTTTTTAGTTATGTATGGTCATTCTTGATTTACATACCAAATATGATAAAGATTGGTGAAATAATAAAGCTAAAATCGCGAGATTTCCATTATCTAAGGGAAGTGGGACAGACTTTAGCCCTACCACTGGCTTTTGCTAGTGTCGTATAAATTCCAGTTGTCCAGAGTTCCTATCGTTGTTTACTTTTATCTTTGTCTTTCATTTGTGTTTTGTTCTCCGATGGAATCGGGCCTGTAACTGAGTCATTGAATGTGTTTTTTGTTGTCTTTCTCCCTTTTATTTGCAATATTTTTGCCAAGTAAGGGCCCATAATTTCCTCTTATTATACCCCCACTGCATAGTGTAGAGTATACTGGTTTACCTCCGTTCGTTCGTTCGTCCGTCCGTAACTACACTTTTCTCAGGAACTACTTTACCGAATGAGTTCATATTTTGGGAAAAGTTACCTCATGATGGTCCGATATGTATATACAGATTTCAATGTTACCGCATAAGTACATCCTGTTTGCCGAGACTTTTTTTGTTTTGTTTTGTTTGTTTTTTTTGTTTATTTATTTTGTTGTTGTACAGTATATGGAATTTTTCGTCATAATTTCTTCTGAAACTGTTTGAGGGATTCAATTGTTCTTTTGCACAGAGCTTCCTTATGGCCCAATCTATTGTGTATTCAGATTTCAAAGTTGCGTCGTAAGCACTTCCCATTTGCCAAAACATCACTGTTTTCATTGTTGTACAATATATGGAATTTTCGTCACATTTTTCTATTCTTGTGCGATGTCCGTATCAATATACCTCTTTTACCTACAATTTTACTACCTTTTATTCTTACTGCTTTGGTGTTCGTTTGTATCGGAATAATACAACCCGGATTATGGATTGATTCCATGTTGATAAATGTAAAAAGTGGTTTATGTATAAAATATATGTAATACTGACTAGATCAGTATGTTTGCCTATGTATTACATACCCCTGTAAATTAAGATCACAGTATATTTTATAATATGCGATAGGAACAATAATACTTTAGTCCAATGTGTTATGTTTTATACCCCTTGTTAAGTCTAGGGGTTTCAAAATTTTAAACAAACAATGAGATCAAATACTGGTATCTAAATTATGTCTTCAAACAACATAAAAATGTGTTTCTACAGTCTGATGTTTTATAGTGCGATGAAATTTTATCATTCATTTATGGAAAGGGAGACAGTACACCGTAGGAACATACAAATTTAAGACCATATCCAGTTCTACGAACTGATTTCTTCCACCGGTATTCTACTACACCGTTGTTTTTGACGATCCTTCTTCATAACCCAAATGCAGTATAAATCCTAATTATTTAGAATTAAACACATTTACACACTCAGCTGATTTTGGCTTTACATTTAGATCATATTGGTTTATTTGTTCTCTATCAGTTTTTAAACATCTTTGAGTTGATGGCCTTCCAAAAGTTTAGATTTTATCTGCACTGAAGAGACATAAGTTGTCGAAATGCGCATTTGCAGAAAGTATACTCACAGTAACTTCGGTATTTAGTTTTTTTTACCACTGGGTCGAATGTTAGTCCCTGAGGGTATTCACCAGCCCAGTAGTCAGTATTTCGGTGCTGACCCGAAAGCCGATTATTTTTGGAACCTTACAGTATCTAAATTTTGGTAAATTTTGTTGAAAACAAGGAGTATCTCCTTCATGCAATACTCTGTCCTTAGCTGATTTTGGCTTTACATTTAGATCATATTGGTTTATTTTTTTCTCTATCAGTTTTAAACATCTTTGAGTTTATGGCCTTTTAAAAGTTTAGATTTTATCTGCACAGAAGAGACAAAAGTTGTCGAAATGCGCATTTGCAGAAAGTAAATTCACAGTAACTTCGGTATTAAGTTATTTTTTAAATAATTTAAGGATATCTAGTAAGTGCACATGAAACAAGTCTCTACAAATACATGGTAGAACCGAGCTATGGAACAACGCTTTTATTGTTGTTCATCTTGAAGTCAACATGAAGCCTTCAACAATGATATTTGCCCATATCTAACACTGCATATAAAACACCACAGTTTGACTATAAGACTACCTGGTTTTCATCATAAAATACTGGTAGTTAACTCCCGTCCAGCAAGGCTATCAGTCTATGCTTACGTATCGTAATACATTTCATTAATTACCAGTTTACGCGTTTGATGTTTCCTATTCCATGATATGAAACATTTTTAAATATCCAATTTTTGATATTATCGGGTTTGAGAATTTGGTCGTCACGACGGTCGGCGCACGTGTGACAGATGACATCCGTAGCATCAGAGCACATGTCATCTGTGCTCTATGTACTGACAGATGTCGTCCGTTCTTTCAACTGATCCTTCCGAGACCTTGTCTTTGTTTTAGGTGTGGCCAGTGGACAGGTAGCTTCAAGTCTATCAAAGCTCCAGCTTCCAGTTGTCTGTTGTTTAGGTGTGGCCAGTTGTCAGATAACTTCACCTGATTCGAATTCTGATTTTACTGAGAGCCTTGCACCTGTATTTAAGGTGTGGGCAGGTTACATCAACTCATTCGGATTATCTAAGTCCCGACTGTACAGAGTTTCTGTCGTTTTGTTTTAGGTGTGGCAAATGATTCCCAACCTATCGAAGCGCCTGAACTTGTTCTTATTTTACGCACATTCTATCAGCTCACGTGATCCAATTCCTGATTTGACTGAGTTCTTCATCAATTGTGATGTTGGTTTAGCATGTGGTCTAAGGGTTAGTTACGTCTTGTCCCCTGTTTAATTAAAAAAAAAAAACACCAGTCTCATCTGGTAAACGTTTACTAAAGACCCGTATGGTACTACATAAAATATTGTTGTATGAACAGGTACACGTCATTTGTCTCGGTTACAGAATTTCCATTGTAAGTATGTTACCTAGAGTGGCCTGACAGTCATTAGGACAGTAAATAAAATATTATGATAGCTTCAGACATAATTGATGTCTGCTCCACAGAACATGATGCTTACTAGATGGAGGTGGCCTCTAAATCTCTTAATTAATCAAAGGAAAAGGTGAAATGTCTAATAACTATTGGTTTGTCTGTCCTTGTACTGGTAACTTTGGCACGAATAATATACAAAAATATATATTCATAGAGGTGAAACCGTTCTACACAGTAATTAGAATAAATTACTATAGAAACTCCTTGAAACACGTGTACAGCATAACGAAATGTGCCGTTTTTTTATGTAACTTGGGTATTTTTGTATATAGAAAATGTTTATCTCTTACAAGTTTTTAAATTTTATTCAAATTATTTGTAAAATTTAGTGCACCACCGTGCTTACAAAGCAGCGAAATGTTATGGAATGAAGCTATAGACTAAAGCGTATATAAAACTATTTCATTTTTTTATGTCATGTGCTGTGTCAAAATGCATATTGTGTAGTTATGTGTCGTTTGCGTGTACATATGATCCCTTGTGATAACGTGTTCTTTTGAACATTTAGATATACCATTATGAATGGCAGAAAATTGTATCCTTTTTAAACATTTACCCATTATCGTGACGGTAATATATCCTCTATTGTCATACGTCATTACAAATCATCAAATAACAAATATAAATTACATTACATTACATTACAGAAACAAAATATAACTATATACGTTTATTACTCATCATATTTTTATGTTATGGAAATTCAAAGCAGTTATGCCAGCAAACTGGACCTGCCAAAACATAGCACAATACAGAGGCGATGAATCATACAATTCGCATATTATCCAAAAACTCTCACCTGATTAGGGGTCTCTATAGGCTGATTAGTTGCTGCTTACCCACTGAGTTGGTATATACCATGGAGGTATAGATATATTTATACCTCTATGGATATACTAAAGCCATATGCATTCATGTTGATAATAAAAATTACAATATAACCTCACAAACATGGCCGATCACAATAGGGAAGTGTGCAATTTGAAAGTAAATAAAATTTGAATAATCGTCAGATTCGACAAAATGTTTTTATTGTCGCAATTAAATTTTAGTGCAGTAAAGAATCATTATATTTCGTCACCGTGGTACAATGTATTAGATTCTTGATGTTTCAGAAGAAAGCATGCAGTTACTTGAATAAGAGAAATGTAAATGGTACACATGAATATAAAGTTTAAAGACAATAATTTAGTGCATTTGTCAGTTTTTTATTTTTTTTGACGGGGCGATTTCAGTAAATGAACGCCAAAATTGTACCATTTGCAATCCAAATACTGTTATACGATTACTAAATAACTAAATACCCAATTTACTGTAAATTAGGTGTCTGAAGAGTGTCATTTTGACAACTTATGTCACTTCAGTGCAGATAAAAGTAAAAACAAAATGGACAAACATAAACCCAGTGACGTTTAAAACTGCAAGAGAGCAAATAACCATTTTGATGTAATGGAAAGCTAAAATCAGCAAAGAGAACTTTGCAAGAGGGAGATTCTCCTTAATTTCAACAAAATTTACAAAAAAGATATTGTAAGGCCATACCAATTTGATTTATAGTTCTTTGGATTTTGCCGCACCAATTTTGACGACTTCGACTTTTTAAAATAAAAAAAAATTGCCGCATCCGGAAAATTTTCGCCCGCATCCCGCATCCGTTTTGGCATTTAGATAGTGAAAAATTTTAATGCGGTTCCCAGTTCTCCGTTAAAAAATTGGAAGTATTTGGAAACAAACAGTAAACAGACTGCGTCAGAGCGTGATTATGGATATTATGTAGTATATTGAACCACCAATTTCGAAGTTAAATGGCATTTTCAACCTTCGGTGTGACTGTAAACGAGCATGCGTGAACTTTCGGAATAGTAGTGTCACTCGAAGCTCCTCCGATGTATGCTTCTCATGCAGTGCGTTACTCGAAATGCACCTCAGATGAAATATATGCAACTTCTAATATTTTCTTTCATTGATATAAGGTACATTTGCAATGATTAAAATTGACTTGAGCGCGATAGCGTGGTTCGTTTGTTGACAACTGTTCTTCGTACAAACTGACAAACGCGGACCTCGACGAAGACACCCTAACAAACATCGAGAAAATACCAGAACGACAGTTTTTAACTCGGCACTTGACTGCTCTAATGCTGGTAAACCACACGTATTTTGATATCGTTTTCAAGTACTACATCCCCTATCTTTTTTCACCTTAAGCGATATCACCAAAACGATGTCTGAAAGACAAGAGGTTAAATAAATCTAGTGTCTAGTTCTCGACGTAACCTCACTGAAAGACCATAAGGTTATTGGACTTCATTTTCAAGCTCCATTCAAAAGGAACGGATAAAAAATACCATGAGATCCTTTGTTCTTATTTCCTTTCTAATTTGCATCAGGCATACATATGTACCAACTTTGAATGACACAAATCTGGAAAAGTATACTAAGCCTTGCCTTAATTGAAATATGTCTGCATTCCCAGAAATGCAGTTTTAATACAGGATAACCACATTTAACAATTTAACAAATTCCTTTAAGCAAATGTACATGACCAATTTTTAACTCTGCATTCTGAAGGTATATTTTTGGACCAATAAATTTTTGTCCAATTTAAATGAAATAGCCAGAAGGTAAGAGGCAATACATTAGCTCTATCCATCATATTCTGACAATGCTGTTGATATGATAATTGTATGGAATGAAGAATCGAGTACACTGGAACATCTTTCTAAATCATATTTCCATTTTGATACTGAGAAATTCATCAAAGCATACCCCCCCTCTTCATAAGATCTTTCAAGTGACACCCCTTGGCCTTCCCTTGGAAAAGAACTCTCAAATGATGAGAAAAAACATGAAAATATGTTTGAAGGTTTTGATGAACCAAATTACAAGTTAAAAGCCAATTGCATGTTAGTTCAAGCATCACCTACTATTATTGAACTCGGTATCCTCCAAAAAACATATTTTATTTCGCTCGATGAAACTGGTTTTAGAAGAAAAAAATAAGTTAAAAAAATCGCTCGCTCCTAAAAACTGCATTCGCCTCAAAAATCATCTGTTTCCTGAAAATAAAATTATCAAAAAAATTTCGCTCGCTCGCCCCAATTTTTCACTGAAAAAAATCCAAAGAACTATAAATCAAATTGGTGTGGCCTAAGTTTCCAAATAAAATTGGCTTTTGGATCAGCACCTAAGTACGAATTTACTTTTAACAAAATTTACAAATAAAATTGTTGGTGTTTTAATGAGTTCGAAATGACCTTTTCAAAGAGAGAGAGAGAGAGAGAGAGAGAGGGAGAGAGAGAGAGAGTTAGCAACCGTTAATCTAAAGCAAGAGTTATCAACCGTTAATCTAAAGCAAGAGTTATCAACCGTTAATCTAAATTAAGCAACTGCTGAATAATCGCCATTCTGATATTGCCGTTTTATGTTACTTTACGCTTCATTGAGTAACATTCAACGTATACCCATATATCCATGTCAAATAACGTATAGTGGAACAGTATATAGCTTCCTTGTCTTGTTTTTGAGGGATTTGTGACAGTTTTGAATTTCATGCATTTAACAGGTAAAACAAAACATCATGGACGTTGCTGTGTCAAGCCTCAAGTAACGTCTGTTTTGTTCAGTTATTGATACCCTCTTCCGTTGAATTTGTGTAATCATCAAAATTCAAACCTGCAATCAAATGTGTGAAAAACAAGAAAATTTATAATGTGAAAAGGGAAAAGGGTGCAATGATGCGTAGCACAACTATTTCCGAGGTCTGAGAAATGCATGGACAGGCGTTTTGCATAAACACCGTGGGGAGTAAGTTCGGGTGATAGATAGCTATCCGGGGTAGGATAAGCGTCTCCTGTTGTATATACACCTCCCGTCACACGAAAAAAGATATATTCGATTGATTGATTGATTGAATATTGTTTAACGTCTACTCAGCAATATTTCAGCTATATCAAGACGAGAACAAGTTTGTTAATAAATAATCACTTTGGGGTATGAAAAGGGCCGTGGGACGGGAAATTCTGACTGCCACTGGAAAAGTAGGGTGAAATCGAAAAGGGTGGAGAATTAACCTTGTAGCCGATCACCTACGGACCTACGTACCGAAAGATGGATTGTGTATTTATTAATCCCGCACAACCACGGAATGGGTCCTATTTTTATATCCCGGGACCCTCGGGGTGATATATTCGAAGTAGGCTCGTAGCCAAGAACAAAATTCAAAAGCGAAAACAAATTCCTGGAGTATCAATTGACCTAGTACATTTATAGACATAGCATCAAATAACTAAATACCGAAGTAATGGACTTTTGATAGCATACAAAATGGCTATTTTATGTATAAACTCTAAGGGCATTTCCTTTAAAGGAAATGTGAAAAATGCCAGAAACTGATGAGAAACCTAGCGTAATGTTGATATTAACCTACATTCGACAAAATATTCTGCATGAATTGGCGACGAAAACGTCTTGACCCATCTTTCCATGTAACATTTTTTCAATCTTTTCTTGTTCAAAATAATGGTTATCTACTGTTCCTTTGTACATGATGGGGAATCGGGGAAAAGGGAAGGTTTGGGTACTCAAAAACTGATTAACCCCTACCACTCGCTTTTGCTTGTATCGTACATGGTCTGGCTATCGTTGTTTACTTTTGTCTTTGTTTTTCATATGTGTTTTGTTCCCCGATGGATTTTGGTCTTTAATTGAAATTTAAACTTATTTTGAGAGCCCTTAATTTCTATTCTTTAGTGATGTCCGTATAAAAATGCCTCTTGTGCCTACTATTTACTGCCACTTCGTCTTCGTTTGTATCAGAGTACTTCAACCCAAACTTTAAATCGTATTCTGGGTGTTTATTGCACTATCAATTCGATGTTTACAAAGTAAAAAGTGGTTTACGTATAAAATATATATAATACTGACTAGACATGTAGGAACTTCACAAAAAAAAAACAAAACCAAAAACAAAAAAACAAAAAAAACAAAAAACAAAAACAAAAACAAAAAAAGAAAAAAAAAAAAGAAAAAGACAAACGTTAACAACGACAGGAACTCGTAACTTGGTATCGGCTCTAGCAAAGGCCAGCGGTATAGTTAAACCGGTTTATGGGTACCCAAATCTCCCCTTTCTTTGATATTCTTTGTGCAACGGTAAAACTGTTTTACCATTATGGAAAGGGGAGACAGTACAATATAGGAACATACAAATTTATGTAAGAGCATATCCGTTTCTCTGAACTTGCTATTTGTCTGACGGATTCACGAGTCCTCCTTCATGTAATTTTCTGGTCAGTTTATAATATATTTTGATTTTTTAACCCATAAAATTATTTTTTCTTTCTTCATATCAAATAATCCATGAGGGTGATTATGTTTAGTCAAAATAATAGTTTATGGTTCCATAAACTGTGTAGGTTGTAAAATCAGTTTATAGTTCATAATACAAATAATAAATAATCGATCCATGTCATTTAATTAGATATGAAATTTCCAGGAATTCCGTTTGTGACTTAAGGAACACAACGTTTTTTTTAATTGAAAATAACCAGCCTTTTGATTAGTCAGAAACTTTATTATAATGCGAAAGCATTGCTTGAGAGGATATCTTTTTAAACGCAAGGATAATATTTTCTCGAATGACAAACACCATTTCAAATCATCAAGTAATGAATATCAATTAAATTTAAGAAAAAAAATATAAAAAGATACATGTTAATTGCTCATAATCATTTTATATCTTGAAAGTCAAAAAGTTAACAAATCTCGTACTCAGAGATATATCACAAAAACACAGTACAAGACACAAACGTGGCCAATCATAACAAAAATGCGTATTACGCGGTAAAAGTTGCTTCTAATAGTAGGCACGAGACCACTAATTTCTCCTATTTGTTCTTTATAACATGATTTCAAATTAAAAAATCACACCGACTCAAACCACATGAGATTTGGCACACTTAAAGTTTGATTTTAGACAGTTTCATAAAGTCGCAAACTGCATGCAGGTAAAAGTTCAAGTCGAGTATTTTATATTTGTTGAAGTTGAATTAGTGGTTTGTTTTGTATAAAGTTGGTTATATTTTGTTAATCTTGATAAATGAAATACTTACATAACAACAATTGCCAAACCGGAAGGTGCTTGTACCAAAGTTTGTGCTATATTTCACCCCTTTCTGTCGTTACAGCAACAACATATCTGAGAGTAAAAAACATCAGAAAAAGAAATTTCGCAGCCATCTACATCAAATGAAATTTCAGTTCTTCTGCAGCCTTTTATTTTCATATTAAAAGATTAGTGTATAAACCCTAGATGATTTTCGGTTGTTACCCCCCCCCGCCAAAAAAAATTGATAAGTTAATAAATAGATGTATAAATAAAACAGGTAAATAAATTAAGAAGATACATAAAATGGGGTAATAACACGGGCTCCACAGCTGTCTGAGAGCGCGGAGCCCATGCATGTGGAGCCCGGAGCCCAGTGAGTGGAGCCCAGAGCCCTGTGAGTGGAGCCCGGAGCCCTTGTGTTGGAACCCGGAGCCCTTTTGTTGGAGCCCGGAGCCCAACGTTCAAAAAAGGTTGGAGCCCGGAGCCTGTGTGTTGGAGCCCGGAGCCCCACGTTCAAAAACGGTTGGAGCCCAGAGCCCGTGTTATTCCCCAAATAAAATAAAACAACCGAATAGCTCTTAAAAATCCTCCTCTCGCATTTGTAATACTGGAAGAAAATGACATTGTGCACAAGTTCACACTAACTCCGCAAATTACCCTAGGAAGGTTTTTCGCAGGTCAGTGGCTATTCAATTACATTTGCCGATAAGACCGCGACATGTGGGTCAATTGGCATATCTGGCCTACGTGTACGTTATGTAACGTTAGTCGGAAATGACAATTTTGTCGTTTTTGCAGCCTCTTAGCTATTTTCAAATATAATTAGAAAAAAACCAAGCGTGGGTACCCCTAAATATTCTTACATATTCAGAAAGCTTATAAATTCAAAAATATATTAGTTTTCTAGATATTTGTAGGGTAAGTAATATACTTTTTATATAGGTTTAGCACCTTGTGTACCTATAAAAAAATTGATTTTCTCTATGTATTCTATATAAAATAGGGATAAATATGGCAAACTTCAGAGCTCTACAGAACGAAAACTAGCCTAGGTACCCCAAATATTTTTAGCTCACCTGCTATTGCAGGGTGAGCTATTGCTACCACTGGGTGTCAGCCGTCCGTCGTTAGCTTTTTACATTTTCCTCTGAAACCACTGACCCAATTTGGACCAAACTTGGCGGGGATGGTCCTTGGGTGGTCCCCGTTCAGAATTGTGTCTGTTGACCCCGCCAACCAACCAAGGCGGCCGACATCAACCGACAAAATTTTAACATAGTACCCTATGGGAAAAATGTTTCAAAAATGTTCTTCTCTGAAACTACTAGGCCTATCGGGACCAAATTGAATGGCATGGTCCTTAGGTGGTCCCCTTTCAGAATTGTGTCGATTGACCCCGCCCGCCAACCAAGGTGGCCGACATCAACCGACATAGTTTTAACATAGGACCCTATGGGAAAATGTTTTAAAAATCTTCTTCTCTGAAATTGCTAGGCTCATTGGGACCAAACTTGAATGGAATGGACCTTAGGTGGTCCACTTTCAGAATTGTGTCGGTTGACCACACCCGCCAACCAAGGCGGCCGACATCAACCGACATAGTTTTAACATAGGACCCTATGGGAAAAATGTTTTAAAATCTTCTTCCTTAAACTGCTAGGCCTATTGGGACCAAACTTGAATGGCATGGTCCTTATGTGGTCCCCTTTCAGAATTGTGTCGGTTGACCCCACCCGCCAACCAAGGCGGCCGACATCAACCGACATAGTTTTAACATAGGATCCTATGGGAAAAATGTTTCAAAGTCTTCTTCTCTGAAATTGCTTGGCTTATTGGGACCAAACTTGAATGGAATGGTCCTTAGGTGGTCCCCTTTCTGAATTGTGTTGGTTGATCCCGCCTACCAACCAAGGCAGCCGACATCAACCGACAAAGTTTGAACATAGGACCCTATGGGAAAAATGTTTTAAAAATCTTCTTCTCTGAAACTGCTAGGCCTATTGGGTCCAAACTTTGTTGGAATGGTCCTTATGTGGTCCACTTTCAGAATTATGTCTGATGACCCCACAAGGCATCCAACATCAGCCGATATAGTTTTAACATGGGACCATATGTGAAAAATGTTTTAAAAATATTCTCCTCTGAGACTGCTTAGTCATTTAGGACCAACATTTGGAGAAATTGTCCATAGATGGTCCCCTTTTAGAAATATGTCCGAAGACCCCACTCGCCAACCGAAGTGGGCGACATCAACCGACATAATTTAACATGGGACCAAATGGGGAAAATGTTTTTAAAATCTTCTCCTCTGAAACTGCTTGGCCTATTGGGAGTGGGAGATATAATCTTTTAAGTCTGGAGAATCACTAATGGTAATCATGGTAATGCAATCATAGTTTGCAAGTATCAACAGTAAGATATGAAAAACCACTTTTATACAAATGAATGTGTAGTATTGCAGCACAGGATGCACAATGAACCAGTGAGCGATACAGGCTAACCTGAGCCTCTAGTTGCATATTTTAATGTATCTTGAAAAGATCTACATATACGCAAAAAATCAGAAATCTGTAGGATACCTTCAATTACTTCAACTTGACCCTAATATGTTATTTCCTACTAAAATGAACTTGAGGTCAAGTTCGATTTTGAAAATCGCATATGTCGTTCCAAAGTTATTTGCCCTTGATTGTTGAAAAAACATAGGTTTTTTGTTTCCGGATGATAAAAAGAGAACGCTTTTACGCAGCTTTCTAAAATTTTAATATGTTATTTCCTACTATAAAATGAAGGTCAAGTTTGATTTTGGTGCAAATCGCATATGTCGTTCCAGAGTTATTTGCCCTTGATTGTTAAAAAACATGTTTTTTCCGTTTCCGGATGTTAAAAAAAAGAACGCTTTTAACAGCTTTCTAAAATTTTGATATGTTATTTCCTACTATAAATTGAAGGTCAAGTTAGATTTTAGCGTAAACGCACATGTCGTTCCAGAGTTATTCGTCCTTGATTGTTAAAAAAAACATGTTTTTTTTTCTATTTCCGGATGATAAAAAGAAAACGCTTTACGCAGTTTCTTAAATTTTAATATGTTATTTTCTATTATAAAATGAAGGTCAAGTTCAGTTTTGACGCAGATTGCTTTTGTATTTCAAGCTTTATTTGCGTTTGATGGTTAATTTTTTTTTGGGGGGGGGGTGGTAAATAGAGAATGATGTTATTTAGCTTCCTGAAATTTTTATATGTTAATACTTACTATAAAATAAGAGTCAAGATTGATTTTGTTGCAGATAGCTATTTTGGTTTCAGGGTTATTTACCCTTGATTGTCAAGAAAGACCTTTTCCCTCCACATGATAAATGTTGTAAATATATACAGTGCATGTATCGACATTAGTATTGCTTTATTCTGAAACTGGTCAAAAACCTTGTATTTAATTGTAAGTAAGGGCGGGGAGGGGGTTTCCGTGATGAGTAGATCACTAATTCTAGTAATAACTGTAGACAGTACTGGTCTTTAATAGTCTCTAGTGGACTCTGTTTAGTAGGACCGATGTTGTTTATAATACTTACAATGTATCTTTCTTCCACAGAATACATGTCCTGGTTCTACATTTATAAAGTCTACCGCGAGTGCATGTACCTCTTTAGCCATAAGGTAAATAATTCGTTTCATTCGTGTTGAAAAAAGCAAACATTGCATGAATGATCATTGGATGGACCTCTACAAAAGTTATGTTTTTCGTGTCGATCGGAAATTCAAGATGGCCACCATGTGCGGACATAGTTTTAACAGGACCCTATGGGAAAATGTTAAAAAATTTCTCCTCTGAAACCAGTGAACCAATCCAATTCAAAGCAAACATTGCATGAATGATCATTGGATGAACCTCTACACAAGTTGTGTTTTTTGTGACGATCGGAAATTCAAGTTGGCCGGCATGCCCGGACATAGATTTAACATAGGACCCTATGGGAAAATGTAAAAAAAAATCTCCTCTGAAACCAGTGAACCAGTTCAAAGCAAATATTGTATGAATGATCATTGGATGGACCTCTACAAAAGTTATGTTTTTTGTTCCGATTGGAAAATAAAGATGGCTACCATCAGTGGACATATAGTTTTAACATAGGACCCTATGGGAAAGTATTTTAAAAATATCTTCTCTGAAATCAATATACCAATTCAAAGCAAACATTGCATGGATGGTCATTGAAAATACCTCTACAAAAGTTATGCTTTTTGTGCCAATTGGAAATTCAAGATAGCTGCCATCAGCGGACATAGTTTTATCAAAGCACGCTATGAAAATTTTCTGCTCTGGCACCAGTTAACCAATTTAAAGCAAACGTTGTATGGATGGTTTTTGAATGGATCTCTTCAAAATTTATGTGTTTTTGTGTGTGTGTGTGTGTGTGTGTGTGTGTGTGTGTGTGTGTGTTGATCGGATATTCAAGATGGACACCCCCAGCGGACATAGTTTGACATAGGGCCCATTCGGAAAATTATCCAATTATTTTCCTCTGAAACCAGTAAGCCGATTTAAAGCAAACATTGTATGGATAGTCTTTAGTAGTTAACTATCCCAAAAAATCTGCGTTTTTCAAAAACGCAGATTTTTTGGGTTAGTTAACTACTTCTGACGGGACTATAGAACAAACAAACATGTAAGATTTGTTATTCACTACGGTTGAGACGGGTAAAACGGTCTAGATTTCACTCACATTTTTTACGATGTTTACGGATTAAACATCTCATAAGTAAAACAAAAGTCTTATAGGTTTTACTTCGTTCTAGGCTCTGCTTTAAAAAATTTAAGACACGACTCGTAAACTCTATCATTTTTATATAAAAAGAAAAATAATATTCTAGTAATAAAAAAATGTTTAGAGGAACACAGTTCTGTGATCGATATGAGTATTGTAACTTTTTACTAGACACTGCCATAAGAACTCCACAAAATGGGCAAGCACAAGTCAAAACGGATTACAAATTTAGTATAAACGATAGGGCTTCGTTTTATGACTGGTACAATGGGTATTTTTTGATTAAATTTAAAGTAGATAAACTAGCTGACGGAGCAGCACCAGAT
>MJUU01010495.1:26781-53804 GCA_002080025.1 Modiolus philippinarum | reverse complement strand
CGGATACCTTTTTTGGAAGGGACCATCTAAGGACCATTGTGACTAAGTTTGGTTATAATTGGACTGGTAGTTTCTGAGAAGAAGATCTTTGAATGTGTTTACCCATAGGGTCCAATGTTAAAACTATGTTCCCCGTTTGCGGCCATCTTGGATATAGCTTGACCCTGAAAACCACTTTTTTTGTAAGGGACCACCCAAAGACTATTGTGACCAAGTTTGGTACCAATACGCTTAGTAGTTTAAGAGAAGAATATCTTTTAATATGTTTTCCCATAGGGTCCAATGTTAAAACTGTTACCAGCGGGATATCGGGCGGACATGAAAAAAGAACTTTTAGTAAGGGACCACCCAAGGACTATTGTGGTCATGTTTGGTTCCAATTGGCCCAATAGTTTCAGAGGAGAAGATCTTTCAATGAAAAGTTTATGCCGAACGGACGGATTAAAGTGATGCAAAAGCTCACCCTTGCATTAGCCAGGTGAGCTAACAAACCAAAAATAAATAAAAAAACCCTCGAAATCAATTGGATCTAGATATTAGTGCAAATGATATTAAATTATACATTATTATAAGACAAATTCTTAATTTATATTAACCGCTAAGCGGGTTCTCTAGCCTTGTAAGCCGAGGGCGAAGCCTTGGCTTTGTCAAAAGGGCGCAAGATTTTGAATTAAATCCCTATAATTCATTAAGTTGCCTAAAGTCCTACAAACATCTTACCGGTGAAACAAAATGACGGATGCCACTACAGCTGTTTATATGGTTCAAGGAAACCATATTTTCTGATTGAAATTCTACATCAAAATAATTAGTTTTCCGAACCATATTAGTAGTATCATTTTGTATACTTCGATACTGAAGGTTCAATAATAAAATAATTTTGTATTTAACAAGATGGAGTCATTAAGATAGATTAAAAAAAATCAAAGATGGGGACCACCTGGCTCAGACAATATGGAGGCTTTCAAAAATAAATATTCTTTAATTTCTAAAGATTGAAGCCATCTCGCTAAGAATGGAAAATGTATGCACTTGAACGGACACCCAAGCAAGGCAGGAAAATTTTGAAATCATTGTTAGATTTCCCTCTGCAGAAATTCAGAAAGAATAATGTTACACGTCTCTGCTTGATGCTAAAATTGAACGTTGAAAATCTGACATTAAATAACAGATAACTTACATCTCTGTAGTAATTCCACGTGAATCAACCCTGAGCACTTTACCTGAGAACTTCACAGTACTAATAATATTACGATAGCTTACTTAGAGAGGTGTATGCTCGGGACTGCATCATCCTACATGTTTAATTGTTATAAATCTTTTTATTATATAGATAGCGGTGATTTATCGAGTTTTCTCAGTTAAATAAATGTCATATTGTCATCGGTGAAAATAAAGGATTTCTAGTCACTGGATGACGTCTTAATGAATCGACGTCACAATATCTCTTCAATGTCGTTGTCAAGAAAACAACTGGCGTATTGAAATGAAAAAAATAATCCACATCTAAAATCTCAGTTTTTGAGTAGAAAATCTATATAATAAAAAGCATAACTAATCGACCATCATGAATATCAATAAAAATGTCACTCGTGTCGATCAACGCAGTGGATTAAACTCGTTGCAGAACAAGTTCTGCAACTCGTTTAATCCTTCTGCGTTGCTCAGCACTCGTCACATTTTTATTGATATTCACGACGGTCAATTAGTTGTACTATAAAGGTTTGTAAATGTGCAGAATGATATTTGTTATTATTGATTCTCATTTTGAATCTTTTTTAATATTAATTCAGAGAAAAGTGGGGCATCCCTTTGAATAAATTATGAACTTATTTTTTTATATTATATTTATCAGTTTTATTTATCTTTTGTTATCCACCCTTCACTACCTAATTTGAACAGCACTTATCTTTCCTAAATGATGTGTCTGGTTTTTGTTTGCCATTATGCGCAATAACTATATTGCGTTCTTATTTATGTAATTATGTCTGGTTTTTGTTTGCCATATGGGTGATCCGATTTCTGATCCGCTTTACACGGGCTGCTTGCCATTGGTGCAAGAACTATATTGCGTTCTTATTATTGTTATGAGATTCGTTTCTTCTTATTTATATTGAATTGGAATAGGATTTATTTTAAGCTAAGTACTAAAACGTAGTTTTGGCGGGAAACGTTCGTAACGTTATCCCAAAATTTCATTGTCATGTATTTATTAAAGTGTGGCGTAACGTAATTGTAGCGTAATGCAAAGTTGTATGGGCGATTTGACGACAGTAGTAGAAACGATACACATTTAGGATTAAATCTATTATTATACAAAGACCATAGTTGGTAAGCTTGATTTATCAATATTTATTTATTCTATTTAATTATTATACTCAATATGCGACGAGGATTTAACGAAATCTGTTTTCATTGTTTTCCGCCATACTTAGCAATGATTAGCATTTAACCTCAACGCCACGACTTTGTATGTTCATTTTTGTATTCATTTATAAATATGCCTTTTAACACCGTAAATTTATTAATTTATCGAAACATTATTTATTACAAATGTGAATTCTGTAATTATTTTATATATTATTGAAGTATTTGACACGCAAATGATGTGAGATGTTTTAGCTATTTAGCCTGTATACATTTTATGAAAGCTAGTTTAAGGTAGTTCGAGCCTAATAAAAATATCAGACAGGATTCTTTATTTTAAGATATTTTGCACGTCTTTGTCAATTTGTTCAAAAATAAAAATAAAAATAATATGTCACCGATCATCTTTTCCTGTTATAAGGCTTTAAAAATCAGTGATATTTACAAAGAATATATAGGGAAATGTGAGAACATGCTTATTGTTAAGCTTTCATATAAAATAAATATCAGATGGATTTAATTTTTTTTGTTGACATTTCAGAGGTATATACTTCAGCTGTATGTTGGGCTTAAAAAATTTACATGTCACTTTTTGATTAAGAGAGATATTTTATATACAATTTATATAATTTTTCTTTTTTGTTTCCGATGTTGCCGATATTTGTTATATAATTTTTCTTTTTTGTTTCAGATGTTGCCATTGTCCTTGGATTGTTTGTTTTGGATTGACGGTTCGGTTCTCACTTACTTTACGAAACAAGAAAATATTAACTTGAAGAAGGAGCTAATTCGTGCATGTCAACCTGTTATGATGTTACAATGAAATAGCTAAATAAGGAATGTCCGGATTGAAAATCAAGTCAATTCCGCGTCTGACTTGTGTTTCGCAAATGCGCCAATCAAATGTGCAGTGTAAAAGTGTCTATCTACCTTAATTATGTTATTTAGACTTTGACTGTTGATATATTTCTTTCAGAGAATCGCATTAATTTGATATGTAGAACACATGGATTGAAATAGAACACATGGAATGTATAAGAATACATTAATCGTTTAGAACTCATTGTGTATTACGCATTAAAACGTATTTGTAAATGGAAAATTCACGATTGATAAAGGACTTTATGAATGCACATACTCGTTTAGTTTGTGTAAACCAGTCTAAAGCCTAACAACATGTTTGATTCCAATTTCTGTCTCGCTTTTTACGGGCTACTGGTAATTAGGGCTTTTAGATGTTTTTGTCGTAATGTGTGAAAAAGCTGTTCTTTGCGCACCACGTTTACTACTAATTGCTTCCATTAAATGTGCGCTCGTTCGCCTTGAACCCTTTTATGTATGTCACTTTCGTACTTCATCTGAGCTTTTCATTTTCTCCAGGGCTGACACAAGTTTTACTATGCTTTCATTTGGATAGTTGTAACCTCTCACAATGATAGATTTTTCACACCAAATTTTTCCCTCTGCGGTATAGTGTTGGTCACATCTGCAATAATTCTCAAAGCATTTTCCGGCATAACAGTTTACATCGTTGTCAACAATGCGCAAGAGTCTAAGTTAAATTTTATCCAAATTTTCATTGTACTTTTTATACACAAATTTCAAGATTCCATGATATCTTTCTTCAAAATCAGTCATGAATGCTCTCTTTACGTTAGCCGATCCCACTACTGGAAACAGTTGGCTTGACAACTTGGCTTCAATGTATGTTCAAATTAGTGTTGAATTTTGAAATGTATGTTCTTTTCTGCATTTTCTCCACACTGTTTATCTGAATTTTTTTTTTAACAAAGCGCTTAACATTTTGACATAGCTTGCATTGTCCACCTACTAAATTTACTTTATATCCAATTACCGTCCAGTATTTTTTCTGAAGGTAAGGGTCCCAATTGATGATTTTCTGGCATAGTTTCATATGCCTCTCCTGCCAACTGACTCGACCTCCTTGTCCTAGTTTATGTCGGCTTCCCTAAGTTGATCTCTGATATGTCTCATCCATTTGCTGATTAATTTCTGCCGCTATGCTGAATCTGATAAACTTTCATTTTTCCAAGTCTATTTGTCATGTCGTTGTTGAACATTCTCTATATTTCGCATACAGTTTTGCGGACATATGTGGAATATCCCCAGCATGCCAGTATAACGCCTTATTTCCACTTTCGAAGAGTGGAATATTGTAACAAACGTACTTTGCTTGCCGGTAGGTGCAAATTACGTGCTTTTGGCATTCTCAAACATGGATGGTGAACAGATTGCATTTTCTTATTTTTACCGATCTGTCACTTATTCTCACCTATTTACCCAGTTTCTGCATACTTTCAGTGTCCCCGCTAAACATATTTCCCGGTGTTCAACCTATTTTATATGTTGATATTCGAGACATTTTGTCTCTGTGACACTGTTACTTTCTGTTTTGATCGCCGGCCATCGACTTCTGGTGATGTGTATTCATGAGTATGCAAATCAGTATGTGTGTGACCTTGCACTTCCGTGTACTAATCCTGAACTGTGAAACGGGAGTATGAATATTTTACGGGTCAAGTGTCGGGGTGATTTTTGTATTTTTCTTGTATTAAAGCAATGAGAATAACAATTGAAAGCTGTAGTTGGAACATTTTAGAGTACCGTAGACATAATTTTAGCTTTATATAGTGTGTATTTTACAACTATCGAGGATTAATTTTCGTTACTTTCAGGCCGGTTTCCAGTCCCGTTAACGTTGCCCGGTTTGTTTGCTTGAGTATATAAACCAGCGACCCGTTTTTCCCAGGCTTCTCTTCCAGTATTTGATCTATGCTAGACGTATTTTAAAGAGTATTTCGGTTAGTAAGCGGTCACCTTTCCCTCACTATCCAACATTTAAGTCATTTTTAGTCCTTTTGGCAAGAATATTTAGGCAAACATTTATGCTTTTTGCAGCTGCAGTTTGTTGTTTGAGCATACTAAATTGTAGTAAATTCTGTGGTCAATTTGAACCAATGTAGTCTTGGTTTAGACCACTGTTAGGTTTATTCAGACAGTTTTTGTAGATAACTTGTTTTATCTACCCAGGTTTAGCTATAGGGTGAAGTAGAATAAATCAAGCCATGGCAAATTATCCTCCCCAGTTGTTAGGAAGTTAGGATTTTAGATAGGTATTCAGAATCCCGTTTATTTATCACTAAATAGAATTATTCGTTTTGATGAATTTTTTATAGCTTAAATAATACACGTTTTCACTAACATTTTTATAACTTATGTCTCAAACTTGTGATTGAAGTCTGTTTCTGAGCACAAATGTTTCTGAGCACAAACCAGAGACTGCAAAAGTAAACGTGCTAGGTCAAATAATTCTGAGAGTAATCCAGAGACTGTAAAGTAAATATACTAGAGACAAGTAACTAAGTAAATAGTTTAATGCAAGTCAACAATAGATACATGTAGTTAAATATAATTAACACAAAAACAACAATTGCAGTATAGTATATTTGTATTGCTAATTGTATTATTAATTATGAATTAAGCACGTTTAGTTGGTTGAACACCTTGGAAGCACTGGCTTAAGTAGTTTTTCTAAATTAAGACTTAATCAAAATTTGAAACTAAAATAATAATTAACACTATACTGTATTGTAAAAATTAAGTGATCTTTACGTAATATAATATGTAGCTCATAATATCTTGATTATTTCAGTTAGTAGTCCCATAAATTCGCCTTACATTCCCTGTTTGGTTGGAGGTCCCCTTTTCTGTCTCGGGAGCTGGTAGGTTTGCTTAGGCCTATCTGATTGCTAGACAGAAGTTATCCATTCGTGGAATAGTCTGTTTTGCCCGTTATTTTGCTGCCTCTAGAGTGAGGTTTATAGGGTTCAAGTGTAGAGAATTACTTGTGTGAACTTGTTATCTATTTATGAGTCTCATGATAGAGAGTCTGTATACACCAGGCAGACTGTTGCGTGTTTGAATAATTAACAGCGTCGTCCCCCTTTTGTGTTTTTAACTAAATGCAGATTGCATGCCCCAGTCCTTCTTACGTTTAAACATTAAAAGAATACTGAAGCTTCAATCCTGATCAGAAGTCTTATTTGTGAACACCACTCTCTTTGCCCTAGTTCTGTGTTCAGATCTCGTGAGGTTGTCTTTGTACCTTAGAACACAGGTGGTGGCAGCATTCAAAAGATAGAACTTGACCGCTCGGCAGACACGCACCCGGGTTGACATTTTGGTGTCCTGCCCTCGACATTTTTAGTGGCGAAGCGGTGGGATACTCAAGTTGCCAGAGTATCCAGTAATACGAACCTATTCCTGATATTTTTGTATCTTAAGGGAGAGGGATGGTGAAGACCAGATCAACCAAAAGTGGTGAAGGCTCCATAGTTGAATCTTCAGAAATCTGTACAGAGTACAGTGATGAATTTGAAATGTCCGAAGATGATATCCCAACCACAGTGGTGAGAAGACGAACGAAGTGTCAAAGTTCACCAGTGCTAGGTTTAAGAAAGAAGAAAAGGCGGGTTAGCCAAACGCCCTAAACAAACCAACAAAGGGCGGTTCCTACATTTGAAGCGGTTATGGGGAGCCTTAAACTCCATACCCAAGCTGAAACAGCTGGTGTGCTTGACAGCATTACAGGCATAGTGAGAGGAATGGTGACTGATGTCATGCAGGCCATGAAAAACATAACTGACACAGAGGCAGGTCCTCAAGAATCCAATTGAGGACACTACGTAGAAACTTTAACCCAAGTTCCCCCAGTATTGACTTTGGAAGTCCAAGTTCTACTCCCTCAGGTTGCTCAAAGTCCAGCAGTGAAGATGGGGACCGTGGAAGTTTTAAAAACAGCAGAAGAACAGACTGTCTGTTTTTACAGGTAAAGAAGAATGGAGAGTGTGGTTTAGAATGTTTGAAGCTGTTGCAGACCTGTATGAGTGGACCAAAAAGGAGAAACTAGCAGAAATGTTACCCCCCCCCCCCCCAGAAATAGGACCTAGTATCTCCGGCTTGCGGGGTATGACCCCTCCTAAACGGGGCTGACCCCGAGGGAACCCCGTGATATAGAAAAAGGACCCATTCCGTGGTTGTGCGGGATTAATAAATACACAACCCATCTTTCGGATAGGATGTAAACTCAGATCCGGGTGTTTGAAGAAATGCCACGCTTCCTGCACGTTAAAAAACCCCTTGTAGCAAGCTCTTTTTTGAGTGGTCCGTGGGTGATCGGCTACAAGGATAAATTCCCCCGCCCCTTTCGATTTCACCCTACTTCTCCAGTTGCAGTCAGAATTTCCCGTCCCATGACCCTTTCCATACCCCAATTTCATTATTTATTACAAACTTGTTCTCGTCTTGATATAGCTGAAATATTGCTCAGTAGACGTTAAACAATAATCAATCAATCAATCAATCAATCAGAATTGTAATCCAGATTGCAAGGTACCGCTGGAGACTTTGTTTATGACCAACTCTCCAGTGATGTCACAAGATCGTATCGGAAGTTGGTAAAACAGGAAATACTCAAAGTTGCACACGATTCGTTATTATAGGGTCATTTTGGTAAAAAGAAGACTTTAGACAGAAAACGTCGCAAATTTTATTGGTATGGTCAGAGAGAAGACGTTGATGTGTATACCAAAAATGTGACCTGTGTTTTAAGAATAAGTTCCCTACCAAGAAAACAAAGGCACCTTTGGAGATCCGTGGATGTTGGAGCTGCTTTGGATAGATTAGCAGTGAATGCTGTTGGTCCACTGCCTTGGACAGCCCAGGATAATGGATATTTCCTAACAGTTACTGACCATTTTACTAAGTGGACAGAATAGAAAAAAGAAGGGAAACGGGGAATGTGTCAAAGAGACAACGACCCAAATGGGAGTTAAGTATACCCTGTACCCAACTAGACCGTAGAAACGTTTGCACAGAAAATACTAGATGAATTTGTAAGCCGTTCTGGTTGTCCCCAGAGTAAACACTCTGATCAAGGCTCTAATTTTGAGAGCGAAATATCTCAGCAGATGTGCAAGATGCTGGAGATAAGGAAAACCATAACTTCCCCTAGAAACCCGAAATGAAATGTGTGAAGGTACTGTAACCGTGCTTATTTTCGAGGGGGGGGGGAGGTAGATACCTGAACCTTTCGCGTTGTTTAAATATTCGCATTTCTTTGAAATTTGATAGTTAAACGTTTGCTATTAAAAGTATTCGCGTAGGGGTTAAATTCGCGTAAAATTCCCAAGCGCGAAATAAGCGAAAATTACCACCACACGAAAATTTCCAAGGTTACAGTATTCACAGAACAATACTGCAGATGGTCCGTTTTTACCTAAAAGATGACCAGACCCAGTGGGACAAGCATCTTGGCTGCCTGTTGTCAGCCTACAGATCAAGTGTTAACGAGTCGACGGGCCTGACTCCAAATATGATGATGTTAGGAACATAAAGACCCCTTTGAATCTAGTTTTTGGATGCCCAGAATTTGATGTTTATTCTTCCTATGGTGATTATGTCACTAAATTGAGAGAAAGAATATTTGCACACGAGATAAGTCGAAAGTTCATACTACATACTTCAAACAGAAGAAAAGACAATTATGATATTGGTACATCTTTTCAGAATTTCAAGCTCGTTGATGCAGTTTGGTATTTAAATGAGCAAAGAAGAGAAGGCAAATGCCAGAAGCTCCAGTCCGTTTTCTTAGGCCCTTACATTGTGTTAAAGAAGCTGAATAGTCTGAACTACTGTATACAGACTGAGAAAGATGGCCCTGTTAAAGCAGTCAACCACAACAAATAACAACTTTACAAGGGTGTCCAGTATCCAGAATGAGCAGGCAGTGCTATACAACGGTACCAGAAGAAAAGCAAAATTTGAATTAAGATGTTTTGGCTCATAATTGTTATTTTCAATATATGAAAACCCAGTGCTAAAGGTGTTCAACCAAGTATCTTGCTTAAAATCCTAAAATGAGTCAACAAATAATCTTATGAGCCTTACTTATTTTTCAGTAAAGGATTATGATAGAGGACGGGTGTACTGCTGTACCCAGTGTACCTTCTTTGGGGAGAAGGCTGTAACGAAGCACTTTAGTACAATGGATTTTGCAACAGAGGAGTTGATATACATGTGAGCTCTGAGATTTTGGTACCAACAATGCAGGCCTTCTGAAAAGGCACAGCGCTTTCTGTACACCACACATGATTGCAAGAAGTACAGCACAAGCCAACAACAGCTTTAACGGAAGTGATGAGGTGTATGTGAAGGACAAGGGTAGCTCCAGGGAAGTGGACCCAGAAAAAGAACTGGTCAGATGGAGTCAGGAGGCCTTCACTGTTTATTGGAGTTCTAGACGCCGTCACGGGGCAGTCAGGACCAACATTCCCATTACTCCTGTAGTTTCAGTAGAGTCTGTCCCTGTACTTCCTTCATCTACAGTTGTCTCTTGTCCAGTTGCTTCATCTGTGCCCGAGTTTCCAATCAGCACAACCACAGTATCTCTCCTGTTGTGACAACCATTTCGTCAACTTCTACTTCCTCAACAATTCCTGCACCTTTAGCTGCACTGCTTGCATCCATTCCTCCACGTGAATCAACCTTGCCACAGTCTGATATCTTGGCTGAAGCTTGTTTGGAGGCAGAAGTTCCACAGACAGACCTCAGGATAGTTATAACTTCGAGTGTGGCTTCTCCACCGGACGTCTCCACAATATCTCCTGCTGTTCTAATTCCAACACCTGTTAAGTCTCCACCCTACACTACACCTAGGCCAACTCTACTAGAAATAACTTTACCTCCCTCAGAAGAGAATTTCATGTATCAGTTGTTGGGAACTCCGTCCAACCAGTTTGCAGAGACTGGGATTCCATCTTTACTGGATGCATTTATGCAATTGTTGGCCGCCACAAAGGAAACTAACAAACATCTAAAAGATATAAAGACAGAACACAAAAGGCAGATGGTCTGATAGAGAAGGTTGAGTTTGCCTTTTTGAAACTGGTACGTAGGGAAAGAACACAGGAGCCTAGTTCCCCAGCAGAAGACAACACTATCGACTATTATGTTCCTCCATCATTCAGAAGGCCACGTTTCAACCAAACGAGAAATTTTAAAAGAAAGTTTGTTCCAGAGAAAACAAATTAGTAACTATAAATATATATAGTACATATTTGCTCAAATGACAGTTGCCAAACCATATATTTATGGACTTTCATATATTACTGGACTTTCTAAATGATGGACAGAACTGTACTCCATGTTTATGGACTTTCATATATTACTGGACTTTCTAATTGATGGACAGAACTGTACTCCATATGTTTATGGACTTTCATATATTATTGGACTTTCCAAATGATGGACCATTCTGTACTCCATATGTTTATGGACTTTCATATATTACTGGACTTTCAAAATAATGGACCGTTTTGTACTCCATATGTTTATTTACTTTCATATATTACTGGGCTTTTCTGAATGATAGACCGTTCTGTACTCCATATATTTATGGACTTTCATATATTATTGGACTGTCAAATTGTGGTCCGTCTTGTACTCCATATGTCTATTGACTTTCATATATTATTGGACTTTCTGAATGATTGACATTTCTTTACACATGTTCATAGACTTTCATAAATTATTGGACTTGCAAATGATGGACCGTTTAGTTCCTCATATGTTTATGGACATTCATACGTTAAAAATACTTTTGTGTTGGATTATTTTAGATATTACGTATGTTTCTAAGCTTATAAATATTGTATGGAATTGGAACACCAGTAGATTGATGAACATTTCTGATGTCTGCATTAATCTCCGTATATCAACAACCTAACTTACCAACTGTGCGTAATACTTCACTTGTATTATTGGATATTTCAAAATTTGGACTGTTTGACATTCCGTGTGCATATGAACTTTCGAAAAATGGTGGATATTCACTGTGTTACATGAACATTCGATACAATGGACATCAGGTATTTAGAGAGATTGTTATGTTACTGACTTACAAAAAAGTAATCATTTTCTTTTAATTAGTCAGCTTTAAATATTGTTGTGGAAAAATACCGTGTGGTCCGGTATTCTTTTCCATTTCAGTGCTATGTACATCTAGCACTGAGTTTTGTAAGTTTTCAAATTTTATGAGGTTCTATGTATCCTTGACCTATTGCCTTGATTTCCCGTATTTTTAAAATAAGATAAGAATATTGGTTAATGTTCGTCACAGAATGAGGCATTAAGAAAATGTAAGTCCTTTACCCGGTAGGTTTTAAACAAGTACATTGTACTCAAATATTTTGAGTGATAATAATCAATCTTTTATAGCATAGTACATGTATTGTAATGGGTATTTTGTTGTTGTGTTTTTTAGACATTGCCAAAGATATAAAGTTACTTAAAGATAAAGTGATGTTTGATTTTGTTAATGTAACAGATAATTTTTTGTATATTTCTTTGCATAGAGTAAGGATAAAGGTAATTTTCTTCATATGCTCCATTTTTGTTCAATTTTTCTTAATACATTGCTGTCGAAAGTCTCCATTTCACCAGTAAGTCTTTTTGTGATTTTCATAAATGATAGCAGCAATGATGTTCCTTCTTCCTTTTTCATTCCTTGTCCATTGTGACAATTGGCAACTGTCTTTTTATTCAATGATAAAGGTTACTACTATTAGTTAGATATACGAATTTTAAAAAAGATTGCCTGAAGTTTTGAGTGATTGGAGATGAGGAGACACGAGGGGATTGTTAGGGCGTGAGTGAGAATAAAAGTGTCTGTGAAAGCATCAGCTGAGAATGAGGTTGTTTGTGTGAAATAAGCAATGAAGGGATATGGAGTAAATGCACATGAGACAAAGTCTCTACAAATATATGGTAAAAAGAGATGGAACAACGCTTTTATTTTTGTTCTTCATCTTGAAGTCACCATGAGGCCTTCAACAATGAGCTTTGTCCATACCTCAGAGTAAGTTCAAGACGGCCCCTAGCACCGGTTTGAGTTTGAGATTTGATTAAATGATGCATGAGTGGTTGCTTTTCAAGTTGTTACATTGTTTGTTATTATATTGGTTATATTTTTGAGCTTGGAACGTATATTTTGTGTTTTCGTGAGGGCACTGAAAAAATTAAGTGGGAAGCAGATGTAACAAACGTACTTTGCTTGCCCGTAGGTGCAAATCATGTACCTTGTGCATTCTCGCACATGGTTGGTGAACAGATCGCTTTTTCCTATTTTTACCGATTTGTCACTTATTCTCACCTATTTACCCAGTTTCTGTATACTTTCAGTGTCTTCGATAAACATTTTTCTCGGTGTTCAACACATTTTATATGTTGATAATCGAGACAGTTTGTCTCTGTTGCACTGTTACTTTCTGTTTTGATCGCTGGCCGTCGACTTCTGGTGATGTGTATTTATGAATATGCAAATCAGTGTGTGTGTGACCTTGCACTTCGTGTACTGATTCTGAACTGTGAAACAGGAGTATGAATATTTTACGGGTCGATTATCGGATAAATTTTTGTATTTTTATTGTATTAAAGCAATGAGATAATTTTATTGTATTAAAGCAATGAGATAATTTATTGTATTAAAGCAATGAGACAATTGTAAACAGTAGTTGGAACATTTTAGAGTTCCGCACAAAAACCAGACATAATATTAGCTTTGTATAATGTGTATTCACGGGGATTAATTTTCGTACTTTCAGGCTGGTTTCCGGTCCCGTTAACGGTTCCCCGTTAGTTGGCTGGAGTATATAAACCAGCGACCCGTTCTTTCCAGGCCTCTATTCGAGTATTTGATCAACGCTAGACGTATTCAAAGAGAATTTCCGTTAGTAATCGGTCACCTTTCCCTAACTATGCAACATTTATAAGTAATTTTTAGTCCTTTTGTCAAGAATATTTAGGCCAACATTTATGCTTTTTGCAGTTTGTTGTTTGATCATACTTAATTGTAGTAAAGTCTGTGGTCAATTTGAACCAATATAGTCTTGGTTTAGACTACTGTTAGGTTTATTCAGACAGTTTTTGTAGATAACCAGGGTTTAGTTATAGGGTGAAGTAGAATAAATCAAGCCATGGCCAATTATCTCCCGAGTTGTTAGGAAATTGGGGTTTTAGATAGGTATTCAGACTCCCGTTCATTTTGTTGTCAAATGGACAGAGAAATATCAAATATCACTAAATTAAATTATTTGTTTTGATCAATTTTTAGTAGCTTAAATAATACAAGTTTTCACTAACATTCTTATAACTTATGTCTCAAACTTATGATTGAAGTCTGTTTCTGAGCACAATCCAGAGACTGCAAAAGTAAACGTGCTAGGTCAAATAAATTAGTGCAAAACTGTTCTCTGAGAGTAATCCAGAGACTGTTAAGTAAATATACTAGAGACAAGTAACTAAGTAAATAGTTTAATGCAAGTCAAAAATAGATACATGCTGTTAAATATAATTAACACAAAAACAACAATTGCAGTATAGTATATTTTTATTGCTAATTGTATCATTAATTATGAATTAAGCTCGTTTACTTGGTTGAACACAGTGAAAGCACTGGTTTAAGTAGTTTTTTTCTAAATTAAGACTTAATCTAAATTTGAAACTAAAATAATAATTAGCACTATACTGCATTGTAAACATTTATTGATCTTTACGTAATATAATATGAAGCTCATAACATATTGATTCATAGTAAGTAGTCCCATAAACTTCCCTTACATTCCCTGTTTGGTTGGAGGTTCCCTTTTCTGTCTCGTGAGCTGGTAGATTTGCTTAGGCCTATCTGATTGCTAGACGGAAGTTATTCATTCGTGGAATATTGTACTTTGCCAATTCTTTTGCTGCCTCTAGAGTGAGATTTATAGGGTTTAAGTGTAGAAAATTACTTGAGCCTTCTCTATTTCAGCCTTTAGCTGTCTATGAGTCTCATGATAGAGAGTCTGTTTACATCAGGCAGACTGTTGAGTGTTTGAATAATTAACCCCGTCGTCCCCCTTTTGTGTTTTTAACTAAATGCAGATTGCATGCCCTAGTCCTTGCTCCCTTTAAACATTAAAAGAATACTGAAGCTTCAAGCTTGATCTTAAGTTTTATTTGTGAACACCACTCTCTTTGCCCTAGTTCTGTGTCCAGATCTAGTGAGGTTCCCTGTGTACCTTAGAACACAGGTGGTGGAAGCATTCCAAAAAGATAGAACTTGACCGCTCGGCAGACACACACCGGGTTGACATTTTGGTGTCCAGCACCTGAACGACAACCTCGACAATATAATAACCCTCCCCAATCACGGCATATGACGCCTTATTTCCTTTCAACCCCCATCACGACATAGTTTATATCTTTAGACTTTTGGTTGACTCTTAGTTCTTAAAATATACTCAACAGAGGAAACGCATCAATTGTTTAACCAGTCAAAAAACTTCGTTTCGTGGGTTATAATTCAGTCTGGTTCCTTAAATCTGTGGCCATATCAACGCCTTTGATATTTTGTTAAAATTCAACTGTCTAGAAAAAGCAAGCCGGTTTCCAAACAAGCCCATTCTGAGATAGAGAAACACTTTGACCTTTCTTTTCTTACACATTCAACAAAATTGTATTATCTAGTTACAAAAAACCGTAATTTAACATCATACGGATGGGAGTATAAAAGGTTAAAAATTCATCGTTTTAAATCATTTTTCCATATTTGGTAAAAAAAGAGGTTTGATAAAAAGAAATTGAGAATTCAAAACATGATTTTTTTTTCAGAATTTTGTCTCTTTGATATGATAAACAATGTGTAAAAATTTCAATATGTTCCAACAAGTCTTTATTGATACTTCTGCTTTTGAATGGTAAGGTAGAAAAACAATACAATCCTTTCGTAAAATAAAATAATTAGTGGTGCGTTTCTTTGTTAATGAGTAGTTTAGATTCTCTTGAAGTAAAGACTGTTTTATTGAGTCCACTTTCACAACAAACCCCACTGGACCTCTTTCACTTCATAATTGTACTGTCTGTATTTCATTTTTGGGAGCATGTGCATGTGCTGGTTCACAACCTCAATGAACACTATCAAAAGTCAGAGACATTTCAGGCACTTTACTGTCTGTACTTTTTTCATTGCAATGTAAAATTATGGTTTTGTTGTTGCTTGACCTTAAAAAGTTTTAAAGTCCAAATCCTTTCGGTATAATATGCTATCTTGTTAGGTATTGTTTTGTTCTTGAAACTATTTCTTTGTCATTCTAGGTACACATATTATATTAGAAGAGCCAACAAGATATTGCCTGGAGAAGCCATAAGGATGGTAAAAATTATTATTTTTTTTAAATTTATGCTTTTTTCTGTCCACTTTCATGTTATATTATTCAATTCATTCAATAGATTTCAAAAGCTATCTTTAGATTTAGATCCATTAGAGGATTACAACTACAGTGCGACAAATATTTTCGCCATTTTGGGCAAAAGTCTTGTCAAGTTTCTTTTTTGCCATTTGAGTCGGGGGGTGTCATTGCAATGAAATACTGAGGCAATCGTGCCAAACTGTACAGGAGTAAATATGCATTTTATTTAACCATTTTTTTTTTTGCAAAATGATCATCATTGCAATTTTACCTAAAGAAAAAAGGCGAGTTCTTTCCCTAGAATCTGGTTTCAAAATAAAAGATTATCGTAAGTTTGACTATTCATCTAAGCTATTTGGAACAGTCTAGAACAGTGCTAAATGAAAACAAAACTTGGTTTGCTGCTACAGAGATTCAGAATATTTTTTTTTACAATAAATTGAAAAAATTCAGAACACACACACATATATATACACCAAAAGACGGAAATCTTTTGGAAGAGGTTCATTGATATCAAGGGAAGATAATTTCATGTCAAATTTGGTGATGCTTAGCCCCCCAGTCAAATAGTTTTAAAACGAAATTATAACATTTGTTAATTAAATATTCTTAGTTGAAGGGGTAGAAAAGAATAGAGGTGCTGAACTGATAGCTGATGACATACCATTTGTGACATAAGGGAAAGATGTATGAATATTACTTATATTTATGCCATTACTGATTAATGCTCGAGGAAAAAAAATTGTGAGATAAAAGTATATTGAACTTTTTTACACTGCAATTTTGTGGAAAAAAAACAACATGATGACAAGAGACTTTTTACAATAGAGTTTTATTCTCTTCTTTGTATGCTTCGATGCTTCGCAATGCATTGTATTAACCAAATATGTTCATTCCAAAACGCCCAACAACTTTGGCTGGTTTTATTTGCTTAACTCTATAATGAGATTTATGCCGGTATTACGGACATGACGTCGTTATATTGAAGCAAAATATCATGCAGACTTCAACTTAAGTGAAAAATAATATGAACAATATAAATTTTTGCATGGTGTGATTGTTTTATTTTCACATTATAAAGCTGCTGATGAAACAATTTTATATTGGGCTTTTGATTTTTCTGGATATATTTTGCATTAATAGTCAATTTTGCTGCATTTGGAAAAGACCGATGCATATTGATTATTTTCAATATTTAAAAAAATATATAACTGAGGAGGTACGACTCGCACAATAATTTTAAAAAATGAAAATTTATGTTGTTTAGAATAAGGATGGGAGAAATTTTTAATGGCTATCCCTCATTGAGAGTTATGTATCTGTGGAAGAGGGTTCGTATTCGAGTTCTACTTCTCTTTTATTTGTTAAATAATGCGCTTCCTCTTGACTCCTTACTTTATGTAAAGGCATCTTTGTAATAATAATGCCCGTATTCGAATTGAACACTTAAGATATGAAGAATCTGTGGTAAACAATCGGAGAAATATCTGTTTGAGGAATAACTCGTGCTCTTTTCATGCTGGCTTTAAAAAACATCATTTGATAGATTAATAACTGAAGGCAGGTATTGCCGAGAGGCAAAATGTTTTATTATGTTTTTCTTTTAATCACGTTTTAATTTAGAATCATATTATACTGCTACATTTCTTAATTATACATTTCAGTAAAGACAATTGTTTTAATATGTAATGAGTTGCTACATATATGTGACTATCAACCCTGAACCTTTGGATCTAGCCTCACCGGACGCAATTACGAACGATTTTCGATTTTTTGTTTTTCTTCGGAAAAAAAAAAAAAAAAAAAGCCTAATATTTAATAAATGTTTCTATTTATAAAACCCATCAAAATTCTCGTGTTTTCATGGCATAATGATCCATGCGCACTCTGTACATATTGCAGACGACGGCAAAATAATTTTGTTTAACACGAAGGAACCGAAGTTCTCACCTAGAATTTATTTTGAAAAACAGTCAAGGTAAGTCCTTAACGTCATTTCTTGTTAATTTCTATTAGGAAAAACATTTTTCGATTCTATTCATATGCTGGATGTACAGAAAATTGCTGAAATGTATCTATAATTTGTGTTTTTCTCGATTCTGGCGACTCGTTGTTTTGGTCGAACAAACATGGCGGTATCAAGGTAAAGTCCCAAGAATTTCCAAACGTATCTGACACAGTTTGCGGAACTTATAAAGGAAAGATTACAAAATGCGACTTAGCATACAACACACCAAATATACGTTGATTGTACCATTTGTAGGAGGATTATACCCGAAAATTACAATCATTCCTTTATCCCCACCTGTATAAATTTACCGTCATGGCTGACTGATTTGTATACATTTGAAAACGTCATTTTAATAGCATTTAATGCAAAACCTGGCAATGAAAAACGTTATGATCTGTTAGTTGATGGACTAAACTTTGTTTAATAGGTTTTCTCATAATTTAAAAAAGTCCCAGAAAAAATCCACAGCCCGTTCGTAATTGCGTCCCTTGTTATTTCCCCAGTTGGTCAGAAATGGGTCATACTAATCATCAAAATAAAAAAATATCTAGACCGGAACAAAAATAAATAATTATAGATTTGATGTAAAGTCCATTTGGTGGTTACAAAAATAGGGAAAATAATTAATTAAAAATCAGAGAAAAATTCAAGACATTTTTATTGTAGCAATTCTTAATAAAGTAGTCATTACATTACTAAACAACACATTTATGGTATTTTCATCCAAAAAATAAAGATTTTGTCCATTGGTCACAATAGTAAATTTTCAAGACTACAAGTATGGGAGTGTGCCATAGATCTAAACAGCTTTACCTGACCTTAACTGACTATTGTTATACTAATTCTGTCACATGGAACTTATTTACATTTATTAAGAATTTAAATATAGACATTGCATTTGCATATAAACATGAACACCATTCACATTTGATTGTTGTTTTCAAAACAAACCAATTATATAACCATGCATATTCACTTGGAATCTAAATAAGGCAAGGGTGCCTTGTTGTTTTCACTTGATTGGTGAGAGGAAATTGAGGAACAAATTGAAATAGTGACATTCTTATACAACTTTCATCATGGTATTGATTGTTACCTGAACAGGTAATGAATAATGTTGAAGACACATGACTTCCGAATTTGGTAAATAAAGTTTTACATACATGTAACTAGTGGTCAGCTGAATTGTTGTTTATAAACATAGAGCACATGTTGGCTGTTGAAATAGATTTTGTCACACCCAATATAGAAACACAGAAAACAGACATCATTTTACCCTTTAGTGAAATAGACAACTTTTTAATTTGTTGACAAATCTACATGTAAAATTCAACACTAATATGTATTATGTGGCCCTTCAAATAGATCTAGTTTAAAATTAGGTATATTAATGACTAGATTTATTAATTTTATTCCCTATTTTTATAGTCACCAAATGGACTATACTATTGGTCCATTTTTACACTTGAGACATGAAAAAATGTTTTGACATTGTCTCTGTCTGTTCCGATAAATTTACTTTAGAAATCGTTCGTAATTGCGTTGCCATCACTTGTCCATTCGATTCATGTGATTATACATCGGCCCATGAATGTACAGCTAAATGAGACATCGTTCCAAAATGGTGGATCCATGTGTCACGTTTTGAACATGCTTATATGAGCGGTTATGCATTGTTTCTGATTTATTTATTGTTTTTAGGCCTCGTCTTCCTGCAAGTTGTAACATGAAAAATCCTCGGTGACTACTGCCTTCAATTAATTTAAATTGGTGTGTGATAATTCCAAATATTTTCTGCATGGTAGAAATGAAGGTTTTAACGATATTGATATTGAGCTTCGCAAACAGTGTACAAAGTGCGACACATACGATGATAATTCCGAAAACAGTCAATAATATCATTAAAACATATGGAAGCTGTCTTTGCAAGTTCGGTCTCACAGCATGTAAGCTTGTTTCGTCTAGTTCTTACTGTTCCCTCTCTCGATAAAAGAACTGCAAACTGTTTTGTGTACTAGGCCTTTTTCAAGGTGAATGTATTTGGACCTTCATTTAATTTTAGAAAATGAATGTTTTGGAAGTTGTGCATTTTGTGGAAGAAACAAATATAATGTTTAATCTTGATTTTATTAGCAGTTTTGCAGACTTTGTTTATTTGATTTAAGAAATCACTTGTTATAGCATACATGCCATGTTTTCAGAATGAATAAGAGGAAGATTTTTAGGCCGGGGGTATAGGGGGCCGCCTAGGTCCCCATGGGGATTCAGTGGGCGAAGCCCCGAAGGCTCCTGGGTTTTCAGCTTTTTAACCTTATTTAATGTTCTCTTGGCAAAAACTCATCAAGAGATTTTCATTTTATACTATATTGATCAACAAAAAAGGCAACTGAAAACGGAATTGAATGTTCAATTCAAAATTCAGTAAAACCAACCTCGGCAGGTATAACACTTATAAGTCATTTTCTGTTGTAAAAAACACGCTAAGGGTCGGCATGTGAACCAACGAAGTGCAACATTTTACAATATCGTTTTGCCCTGAGATGGATATAGTGAATTCACAAAAGCATTTTTCACAAAACGCGAAAAGTGGTCCTTTCTTTGACGAAACCATCCCTGGATATTTTTTATAGTTGTTTTAAAGCGTTGATCATATATTGTTTCTTGCTTTTTCAACGCTCTCGTTAGAATCATCCTCCATGTTTCTTATACACAAAACGTGTAGTCACCTTTGCGTTTGTTATTAACGGAATACTTAACGATCTTACAAGCGCTTAAGTGATCAATACAGTGTAATTTTGAAATCGATGCCGGACAATTTCGGCAATCCGGAAGATATAACGGACGGCGCATAAGGCGTATTTCACGACATGTACGTTATAGACTCTACTGTCAATAAAAAATGTCATTTTTCTTCAACATGAATCCTTCAGATGAAGCAATAGATTTGTGATCAACGTAGTTTTTGCTACATGATGCATTATTACATCCAGAATTATGATTGCTACAGAGACGATGAACTATTGCAGATAAAGCGTTGATTTTCAATTTGTTACATTTTCTATCATAAGAAAAAAAAAGGTGGGCAAACTTTGAGTGGCAGCTTCGTAACCGAGTTGAACTCGATGATAATAATCGACATCTGTTTCTACAGAAAGTTTCATTTGAACCGTTGTGTGAATGGCTTTTTTATTTGACTTTTCAATCACTGAATTCTCATCGAGTTCACATACTGCTTAATTTTCTTTGAAGCACAGAAGTTGGAAAGGGTCGACAGATAGAAAGGTATATCTGTCAATCCCATTTTCGTTCTCAGATTTCAAAAGGGACGTCAAAATTCATAAAATTGGCTTTAGCATATCTTATTTTCAAATAAAATCATAGTGCTGGATATACCGAGACAAATGATAGCTCATTAAGCTCACAGAATGTCACTCTTGCAATTGATGAGGAAACATATTTAATGAATTTCTTTTTTTAAGGTCTCGGTAATCGGTTCCGTGTCAATCGGACCCTCAGTTATATTGTTCAAAGAAAACATTAAACTTGTAGATAAAATGCTTTTGAGTGTCAATAATTTTCTTACAGAGGTGCTGAAATGATAGCTGGTGACATAACATTTGCAATAGATTTTCACATAACATAAGGGATAGACATATTAATATTGTTTCCTTTGATGCCATTTAAGTTTAATGGCCCAGGACAAAAATACGTGTCGTGTAAAAGGTATTTTGGGCTTATTTTATGCTGTGCAATTGTGTGAAAAATCTAAACAATGACCCTTTACCTTTTCAAACAGAATTTCATTCCCCTCTTTGTATGCTTCGCAATGATATACAACATGTGCCTTGTGGTAACAGTATATGCTCATGCCAATATTAGGAAAATGTCCGTTCTGGGCGGTAAATGTATAGTGAGGTTATTACCGATATTTGACACATCAAAAATAATAATCTGAAAAATCCAATCTGACATTTAGCAATGAATTCCGCTAAAACCGGTGCAGTCATGACCTTAATGATATTTGAGCATAGCTCATTGTTGAAAGCCCCATGATGACTAACGAAGAATAACAATAAAAGCGTTGTTCCATTGCTTGGTTTAATCATGTTTTTAAAGATACTTTGTCTAATGTGTTTTTACTCCTTATCCTTCTATTTTAACCCGAAATCAAACCAGTAATGTGTGACAACATCCTCAACATGAAATCAGTCATAGTGGCAACGAATCATAGGGAAATTGCAGTTTGACTTCAAGTTAAGAGTGTTTTGATTGAAATAAGTCATGTTTCCAAATGTTCAGATTTTATCTGCACTGAAGAGACATAAGTTGTCGAAATGCGCATATGCAGAATATAAATTCACAGTAACATCGGTATTTAGTTATCTCTCCTTAGCAAAACAACTAGAGGGTAAAGTAATAAATGTGGTAATATTGTTGTTTTGTTTTTAATTTTCGAGGACCGGCAAACAAGAAACTTACCATCCTGTAAGCAACGGTGTAATAATGTGAAGAGTTCTCAATTGCTAGCAATACAGTAAAGATAACATTTGGATATAAAGATGAGGATTAGCGCTGTTTATGACGTAATTTGTGTTTCTTTGTATCTAATGACATTCAAATGAGGTTGTTGAGGAAAACTTGCTTAATTTACTGATATGTTATTAATGAAGCTTTTTATGTTAGATATTAGAGAAAATCAATACTAGCTCTTTGAAAAAACGTCCAAACAAACAACTTCAAATAAAACCGCGGCAAATAGATTTTACGCGTAAAATTAAACTAGCAATAAGAAGCTATATTTAAAATTTTAATGCAATATTTTGAAGTTTTATTGGATTGTAAAAGCGTAGTTCGTAGCACAATTTGGATGAAGTTGATGTGAAAAATGTGCTGTAGATTTTTAGACGTTTCAATGTTACGACACGCAATGGTCTAGCGGGGTACTTCATTCATAAACAGAAATTGGATTAATCTATTGGTGATCACTGGCGGATCATGAAAAGTTACAGCACGTCTGAAATGCGCAAAGAACGCAATTTTTATTGTAAAGACTGCTAGCAAGTTATAATGGAATAATGAATTTTGATAGGGTACATCGATATTGGGTCGGACATTATCGAGACTCGTATGGTTTTTCGCGTCGGTGTGGGTTTTATGGGAAGCTAATTCTGCTATGAATCTCACAATTATTACTTCCGTGTTGTACAGTTTCAAACTTTTGATTGCTTTATCTCCCTTTATGACACGCCAACATCCGGCCTTTTTCCAAACTTAGAACTGCGGGATATTTGAAAGTGCCATTTCAGAGGTATTTTATATTAATATTTTAGTTGTTTCAATATCATTAGCTTTATCGCAATCAAATAAATTCATGATCTGTTCCGACTCACTTTCTTGCCTATTGGCAATTGAAAGTCGAAAAACAAAACACCCAATTATTTTGAGAATAGCCGAATTCTACAAATCACTTGTAGCATTAGGCAAAGAAGTCATTTATGTTTGGATCCCTAGTCATGTGGGGATCTATGGAAACACAGTTGCTGACCAGGAAGCCAAGGATGCACTAGATGATGAGATGGCGGATTGTCCAGTACCGTACACTGACATGAAGCCGTTAATCGTTAAATACATTTTAAAGTTATGGCAGGCCAAATGGGATCTGCAAATAAATAATAAACTGCATGGAATACAGTCAGACGTCGGTAAACAAGTCGGTTCCTGTGGTAAAAACCGTAGGGAACAGGTAGTGTTGACCCGATGTCGTATTGGACATACTAGAACAACACATAGTTTTATCCTCAACAGTGATGATCGACCTGAATGTATTCCATGCAATTCCATTTAATTGAATGTGTAGATGTTGCCGATATCAGGCGTGATTTTTATTCTACTCATTGTCTTAAAGACCTATTTACAAACGTCGCTGGCGACAAAATCGTTCAATTTTTAAAAGCAATCAATTTATTTAGAAAGATTTAAATGGATCAATTTTAAACAAGTTTCTAATTTCTAATATTGTTATTGTTAAACCAAAAATTACTATTATGTTTTTTAACATTTTACACATCTGTTTTACTTGTATAAAGCTATATGGTTTTATATTAATATTTTATGTATTTATTAAAATTGTTCAATAAACCCAACAGTTCTCGCCACAATATAGCTGAAATATTGCTGAAGTTGGCGTAAAACATCAATCAATCAATCAATCAATACTTTATTTTGATTAACAAACACATAAAGTAACAAAGAATAACATAAACACATAAAAGAAGCATTCTACTGACAAAAACAAGCTAAAATAAAAGAAAAATCCGATGCAATTTTAATGGTATCACATGTTATATGATGAACTTTGATTTGATATCGAGTCGGACAGCGGCTTTCTTAAAGTGATATTGAGTCGGACATATCATTCACAATTTGACAATTCATTATATAAAAATGTTATTTTTTACAAACTAAGGCTGTATATCCCAAAAGAAAAAGTCACTTTCGAAACAAAACGTACACATTAGACGAGTTTCGAATTGGTGGATTTTCCCGGAAAATTTCGACGTCATAATATAGATTTTCTGACGTCACAATGTTACGTGACGCAATTTACTTTGATTGACCCCAGGTCAATCGGGGCATGAAATTGGAAATTCGTCTTTTGTTAGTCCTAAGATAAAGGAGAAAAAAGTCCAAGCGTTGTTTTTGTCATGTTTCCGGAGTGTTAAAACAGTATGATTAAAAAATACAATTTTTGAACTATACAGTTTACATAATTGGGCCAAATATATTGTGTAAATGTTAAGGAGAATTATAACAGGAAATCTGAAGTGCCTCTCGCTATATATCTCGTATCAATTCTAAATGAAGTTTTAATGGATGTGCATTTTCGTTTCTATTCTTTACAATATATTTGTCTTTATATTCAGATGAATGTAGCAATAGTTCTACACAAAAGGGTAGCGACGGGAAAAACAACATTTTCAGAAAAACTAACGATCATGGAAAATACTTTATAATCCATTTTTCAAAGAGATATTTTTCTGTCACCATTCATGCTTAGAAAACCATATTACACAATCTTATCATCAATAAGAAACGACATTCAGTCACTGCTTTTAGTCATAAAAATTCTTTCTGAAATATACAGTGAAGACGACTATACAATTCACGTTGTTGTTAAACGTTAGAGAATGCACACAAACGAACAAATATGGCATGATTTGGCAGAAGAACTTTGGTTAATGCTGCAATGAAGTTGAGATGTTGTTTTCTTTTTTTTTTGGATAACTGCAATAAGTCAATATTGATATTTCAATAAAGGATAAAAACATACATGTTCCTTTGATTTAACGAAGCACATATTTGTGGGTTTTAATTGGGTATAATCGTTTGTGGGAATTATCAAGGTGAATGAACCGGACGTTTTGAATTTAAAGCAAAGCTTCCGAGATTTTCTGCATTTTGCAATTGAAATACATTGAAGCTCCATACTTTCGGATCATTTTAAAATACTATGAAAATTTTGAACAATTTTCTTAACTTTTTCAATATGCATTATGGAGAAAAAGTACCGTTGTTGAATTAATGATTTCCCAAGAGGAGTTTATTTTCCCTACTTTGAAAATTTTGAACAATTTTCTAAACTTTTTCAATATGCATTATGGAGAAAAAGTACCGTTGTTGAATTAATGATTTCCCAAGAGGAGTTTATTTTCCCGCCTAATTTCATATTGCTTAAATATTAAACCTTAATCATGTAACTATTCTTTATACACTAAATGTACAAAATGTATTTATTTTTTAGGCTTCTATCTAAATTTGGAACATTTTGAATTTTTTTAATGCCATATTTCCCGAAGTATAAACGCGTGAAGTGGGATTGTGAAAACGGGAAAGTATATCGGGCGTCATACATGAACTTCAGAAATTTAGCTCACGAACCGGGAACCGGCGGCCTTTTTAAGAATTTTTGTAAATTTAAAGTATTTTCCCGCCATTGAAGGAGTAATTACTATTGCGGAAAGGGATCCCCATCGAGTCGATCCAACATTTTCCATCTAAACACCAAGATAAAAAATAAGGGTATTTGGAATTATATTGTAGATGTTAAGTCAAAAAAAAAGAAGGAATATATGAAATGGGCTCCAGAGGTACATGTAATGTCTGCAGCTTTACATGCAGTTAAACTGGGAATGCCAATTTGTAAAGCAGCAGACTTGTACAAAGTACCTAAATCATCCTTAAACGACAGAGCAACAGGGAAAGTCAAGCCTGATAGCATTTGGTGATCTAAGCCGAAACTTGGTTGTGTTGTAGAGGATGATTTTGCAAAAATGGCAAAGGAGCGTGCTCAGTTGGGAACTGGATATTCTAAAAATACTTTTTTTTTTCGTGCCGCAGAACAGCTTGCAAAGTCTAGCGGAAATACATTTAAAAATGGTAGACCATCTGATATCTGATATGTGTTGGCGGCGATTCAAAGCACGTCATACAGACATTTCTTTGCGCTCTCCAGAGGCTACCGGTGCAAACAGAAACATTGCAATGACTAAAAAACGCATCGGCAAATATTTTGTCGCTTTGGGAAATGTCATGAACGAAAACAATTTCTCAAGCAAACACATCTGTGACATGGACGAGACAGAAATTAGTTTATCCCATAAACCAGGAAAAGGTATTGCCGCAAAGGGTTCCAAAACGTTAAATCTTTCTCGCCGCGCGAACTTATAACAGTAATTACGAGCGGTAATGCTTCGGATGCAATGATTTTACCTCATTTCATAATGCCAGGCAAAGCCTCTAGATGTCTAAAGAGTTATGATTTCGGTAGTTGCAAAATGGTTCCCTGAAAAATTCAAACATTTCTGTATCGGACTCGGCCTGGACTAAAGATGGTATTGTACAGTTGTGGTTCTCGAAATCATTTACACCATCTATTGCATCCTTACTCATATGTGACGGACATGGCTCACATAACAATATAGAGTTTATTGAACTAGCCAGAAATGAAAATATAATAGTTGTCGAGCTCCCTAGTCATAGTAGTAACTGGACTCGGTCCTTAGACAATACATACTTTAAATCACTGAAAAACAATTGGAACAAAGAGGTTGATGACTTCATACAAATTACAGGCATGCCTGTGGGGAAAGCCACAGTTTTTTCGTTTTTTTTTTCAAGAGCATGGTCAAATTCAAATGACAAATCAACAGTCTCAAATGGGTTTCGATCAACAGGTAAGTTTTGATTTCTCTACCCTCTATACTACCTTACCACATAATCTTATAAAGGAAAAATTCAGACGTCTTATTCAATGGGCATTCAAAAAATCCGATTGTGAATAT